>VUQR01034743.1:11467-36470 GCA_015108515.1 Hemichromis elongatus
TATATATATATATATATATATATATATATATGTGTGTGTGTGTGTGTGTGTGTGTGTGTGTGTGTTTGTCTGTCTGTGTATAAAGCAGATTATCAGATTCTCCCAAAAGTACCTATTTAAGAAAATGGTCCAAGTGACCGGTGCTAATTTCATTGACCAATAGTTTTCATCAACTACCTTTTTTCTGATTAAAACAGGATTACAACTAAATAAAAAATATGATGAAAATTTATTTTTAGTATCCAATCAGAAATTAGTTAGGATCCACTCAGAGAGGGTGTCCAAATTCATAGGCTGCATCCTCCTGAGGCCGCCTTTGTAGGCCGATTACGTCACAGCGAAGCGACGTACTCTGTCCAAAGTCATAGACTCCTCCAAATGCAGCTGAGAAATGGGGCCTCATTTTCCCAAGATTTAAGGAATGTTTAGATTGTTTACTTCATGGCGCACCATATCCCATAATTCATAGCCTGGCACTGCCAATTCCAGTTTCCGAAAATGGCGGCAGCTACTTAGTTTTAATATTGCTCTAATTACTCTTTCTGGGTCACAAAATAAACTTTTAAGATATTTTCAGGCGACAATGTAGCTGGGTAAACTTAAAATATCTGCTCGATTTATCAAAACATCACATATTTGCAAAAGTGCTCTGACGTTTCGGGAGATGTCTGTCACTCACCAGCTCGACAGCTAGCACACCTCACTTTCAGCACATCGTTTTCAACCCCTGGGGTCTTTTGCTACTCAAGTTAAACATGATATATAAGTGACTTAGATAACTTAAAAATGTAATTGTTTGACATTTTTAGTGTTTTATTTGTTCATGAGTAAATTGGTTTGGCTGATATTACAGCTAAATAAAACCATCCAATTTTGGATTTAGTCTGCTTGTGACATTTAGTCACCTTAACCTGACTAACACTAGAAGAACTTCGATGCCTAAACTGTGACAAAACAAAATGACGTTCTACTCAAAAGACTGATGGACACTTAGTCAAAATTAACACTAAAAGTTTTTCATTTTATTTAAATATTTTTCAGTTCAGCTACATCTTATTCATAATACTATGAAGAGAGTCTTTGGCTATTTATTGTGTAAGATAGTGAACAAAATCACTTATAGTATACTTCATAACATTCTCCCATAAGGGGAAAAGAATATTAAACAATACTAAATGAACAAGATTTACTGATTATTCTCTCCTAACCTAACCCACACATATTTGCCAAACTCTTCTTTGTTGTAGGAGTCTGTCTGAGACCCAGAGTTAGAACAGCAACTTTAGATGTTTGTTTTTCTTCTCAGATTTCTTGGTTTGCTTTGGTTCTCTGCTACATGTTTGGACCATGTAGCAGGGTCTAGGCTTAGATAAGGTTACACATAGTAATGTTTAACCTCTATTCTAGCAGTACCCGCCTTTGTGCTTATGATAACTGACTTTACACTCAAAGTAGTTGAAATTTCCATCAGTAAATTAAGGCACAATGCCAACTCAAACACCTCTTTGAATTTAATCAAAACTGCCCATGTGCCATCACACTCTGACATTACCTTCTGTACATTCAATTGAAGCAGTCAGAGCAGAGTAGCATTTCCAGGGCCATTCTCTCTTATTGTTCCCAGAGACAGGGAACTGGCTGAGGTTTATCCACTTTGACTTCTCTAGGATCCAAAACACTGCATCATCTTCATATCAGCACAAAGTAATTTTATTTATTTATTGTAGTTTTAAATAAGATTAGAAAAAAAAAGTTTTGATATATTAGGGCTTTCATTAATTTGATGGTTAGTTTGATAATTACATAATAACAACTCGTGAAGTTAAAATACACATTAGAATAAATTATAAATAATAAACAAAAGGTACGATAAATAAGATAACAGCTAAAACCTGAAAAAATTGAATTATTTAAGAAAAAGAAGATGATGAATTTTGGATAACATGTGGCTTTGGTTGCACCAAAATCAGAGCTGTATAAAAACAGAGGACTAACTGAAACAGACTGAAAAGCTACCTACATTTTCAAATTAACTCTTCTACTTTTACTATAATTATTTGAATGTATTAAATGTTTTTCTTCTAAGGTCAAAGTTTATCATCTCATTCCCATCCGCCTCTGCTGCCTCTCATCCAGGATCCACACTGCTCCGCCTCAGTCTGCAGGTTGACATCCTCAGGCCTGAAGCCTGTTTGAGCTCCTGTGCTCTGGATTTCACTCTGTATTTGCTCTAATATATTCTCCACATTTGTATCTTTCTGCTCCATTCCGCTATGGTTCCAGATGGTAACAGATCATGGAACAATGGAGCAAGCACAGCTGCATATCCATACTTATGAAGGTCTGTCACTTTTGCAAACATTGCTAGTTGTTTATATTGTTTAATGCGGATCTGTATTCTGGTGAACTGTTCACAAGAACCCAATATAAAGCAAAAAGATTCTGAATTTCATGTGACGTACCAAGTGGACTGGCAATTTCCAGTGTATCAGCATATAGCTGTATTGGTAGGGTGAGAAACTCATTTTTCAAAGTCCTGCACCTGAGACCAATTTGCCATAGAAGACCTCACAGGGACTATTTTCCTAGATAACCCCAGCCCCTAGGATAACATGGTTGCTAAAGCCCCTTGCCCACCATGAGGTGGTGATATGTCAGAGGCAAAGTAACCACGTATACTAAAATGTTCAAAGAGTGAATGTCAGACGTTATTGAACTGAACAGTTGTTCATGCAGGTTGATCGCATACTCTTGTTTGTAAAGAGCACTTACACAGCAATCCTGTCCAAACGTAGCAAAACACAACGTCCAACACCTGACTGCAAAAGCTTAAACTCACTAAAATTGCTTCATTTAGTTTCTTGTGTGAATAACAAAAACATGAATGATGCAGAAAGGCTACTTTTTTAGTGATTGCAATAATGATGGAGGTAGTGTTATTTCTGTACAATATCCCCAGCAAGAAGATTAGCATTTTTCTCCTTTACTGTTGTAGAGGAGAAACAACAATATGTACTAACATTCTAACAGTATCCTGAAGCCACAGACCAATAGGTGATTTCTCAACATATGTGGCCTCATACAGCATGTGTTATTATATAAAGTACGCAAGTTCCTCTTACACTTAATGCTGTACAAACAAGCTGGCTATTCTGTGTTCCCCCTATGCTTCTGAAACAGTCTAAATTATCTGCTGAGTGGTGGTGGTGGTGGTGGTAGAGGTGGAGGAGTGGGGAGGGGATTCACTAGCTTTTTCAGGATTAGTGCAGCTCTAATTCACTGCTCATGTGGAAGAGCACAACATGTGTGGATGAATGAAGTGGAAGGCCAAAGCCTGGACTCAGTATGAAACCTGCTGTAGTCTTCTGAACAATCCATCTCTCAAAAGAAAAGAAAAGCAGTCTATCAGGATGAGTGGTTTCAAGTGGAGGAGATTTATTTCTGACTGTGCATGTACGATGAAACACTGTTGATGAATGAACACGAGGGGCGCAAAAAGAGCTGGTATATTTACTCTGAATCTGCGTCCTGTGTGACAGGTCGCCTACAGTGTTTGTAGAGGTCACCGGTCTCGTCCTCTTGATGTCTCCACATGTTTTATTTAACTTTAGAAGTAGAAGCATTATTCATCATACAACATTTCATTTCAAAAACTATTGCACAACGACAAGCTTCCTTTTTTCTTCTTCATTAATTCTCTCAGATTTCTTTTTTTGCACATGATCAGGCTACAGTACGTGAATCTCATGCATAACTAAAGAATTTTGTGGATCATTTGCCCACAGCAGCAGGAGGGTGAATTCCTGCTGTGAGATGAATACAGCAAAAAAGCTGGCACATATATCAGTGCACTGCAAAGTCAACCATAGAAGCCATGAATGCTGACCTATACTAAAGAATTCTAAAGGTGAAATTTATGGAATACATATAAAGATATTATAAATCTTTCCAAAATCACTTAGTGTTCATATTTCAAATGTGGTATTTAGTTGCTTCCTGTTCCTGTTATAGGGTGGTGTTTTATTGTAGCTTGGTCTGTGTACCACAAATTATTTCAAACTTTTACATAGTGATTATTTCATGGGGTAACCTCCACACACTTTATCAGATAATATTTTGTTTATATTCATGTAATCGACTGGCAGTATGGTCTGTTTCATCAGCACTTTCCTGCTCGGTGTGTCTTGGCAAATATTTAGTTATTTCTCAGCCTTGTTAATGCTAATAGCACTTACTGTATTTTAAATATAGCCTGTTCCTAGATTTGGTGGTTAAATTTCATTATAATAGATGTCTTTATGAAAATGCTGTAAGTAGGTTTAAGGGTGTTATTCCTCCAGTGTTATATTCTTCAATCCAATGTGCCAAGACCATGCACAGCAGCTACCTAAAATCTGAACCCACAGAGGTGGATTATCTTGTTAATAGCTATGCAAGCTATGCTCTTGATACTGTGGCTCCCCTGAGAAAGAAGACAACAAATTAAAGATGCTTAAATCCCAGGTTTAACTCTCAAACACGCACCTTAAAACAGATAAAGTGTAAGCTAGAGAAGAAATTGTGTCGTACTTATTTGAAAGATCTTTGAGTGGCCGGGCTAACTGCTTCTTACTCTATAAGAAATCCCTTCTTTAACTTAATACATCTTACTCATACAAAAACATAAATAATATTATCACTGACTGAGGAATACAGGAAGGTTTCTTTTTTTTAGCACTGTAGCCAGACAGAGAGTTCAGGTTCTGTTGAACCAATTGTTTTGGTCTAAAACCTTAACTAGCAATGACTTCGTGGCTCTTGTCACAAAATTTAGATCTCACAGATATGCAAAGTTAATAACTGCAGGCTCATATATAGGCTTACTCTTTCCAACTGATCTTTTTATGTTAACACTTTTTCAACGTTTAAATTTCTTAATCTTTTCAAGTTAACTTATATCTGCAATATCTGCATAAAATGCGGACCTAAATCTGCATTTTAGGTCCAATTCGTACAAGACTGTTCAAAGAAGTTTCACTGTTGATTAATCAATTAATTAGTTTTGCTCCAGCTGTTTCTTCAGCTCCTTCTACTTCTCTGTTTTCTTGTGCTCCTTTGTTCTGGTGTTTCTGTACTGTGCCCAGTCTAATTGTTAAATCATGAATGCTGACCCTAATTGAGGCAACAGGTCTGGCACTCTTTAGATGTTGTTTGGGGTTCTTTTTTGACATTCTGGATGAGTAGTATGCATTCTTTGAGTAATTTGGGTAACCTGGCCACTCCTGGGAAGTTTTACCCCTGTTTTAAGTTTTCTCTATTTGTGGATAATGGCTTTCATCATGGTTCACTGGAGTCCCAGTGCCTTTGCACTGGCTTTGTAATCGATTCCAGACTGATAGATGGCAATAACTTTGTTACTCATGTGTCCTTGAGTTTCTTTATTTTGTGACATGAGGAGATCTTTTATCCAACTTTACTTTGTCAGACAAAATCTTTTTGAAGTGACTTCCTAAGTTCAAGAAGTCTAGCACTGGACCTGGGTGTAGCTACTAAAACTGAACAGCTTTCCAAAAAAATCAGGTTATCCAGTTTATTTATGATTTAATAAAATGGCAGAGGCTAATGGTAAATGGACTGATTCTAATATAGCGCTTTTCTACTCTCCCGGAGTACTTAGAGCCCTCTATACAACATGCCACATTCACCCAATCACTTTCTCTAAACTTAGTGCTTTCTAATTACATTCCCACTCATATGCCGATGGATGTATCAGAGAGCAACTTAGGGTTAGTATCTTGCCCAACGATACTTGACATGCAGACAGGAGGAGCAAGGGATTGAACCACAACCACCAACCCGACCTGCTCTACCTCCTGAGCTACAGCCGCCAGGGTGGGGAAACTAATTCAATTCAGCTTAAATTTATTTATCAAGCATCAGCTCACAATACCAGCTGCATCAAGAATAAAGATTGAAATGATCTTTCAAAAAGGAGCATTTTGTATTTTGTTATTATTTTTATTGTTTTTTGTCTAATAGTAAATCAGTTTGGTGATCTGAAATATGTAAGTGTGACAAACGCCCGCCAAACAGGAAGAAATATGGAAGGGAGCAAATTCTTTCTTATGGGTAAGGATTCACAACAGGACTTCAATAACCAGTTGAAAACCAATAACCAGACGTCCACTTTCACCTTCCCAGTTCTCTTCATATCCTTTGCTAAATTTTCTTTTCCCCAACACCCTCTGCTTCTATCAGACTCTTTGCCCTCTACTGAACAAAAGACTCATACTCCCCCATTCTAAGATTTTGGTATTGATAATATACTGTGACTGGATGGGGGTGTTTAAATTGAATCAGAGGAATCATTAGTGGTCCTTTGAGGTGTGAAGCTATGACACCCAGAACCAATGTCCCAAGGCAGCCTTTATGAGTTTGGTTAACAAGGCATGCCATGCACATCATTTGGAAGAAAACACATACACATAAGCATGCATGTACATATTTCAATGATGGATGTAATGAGCTTGCAATCTCAAGGACAGACGTGCAAATGGAGTATCAGAACAGTGGTGCAATTTACATAGTTGACCGTTAAAAGGCAGCTGGTATGTGCACAGTCCTTTGGTTTTAGTTCAATGAGTTTAACAGAAAGTACTGCATTAACTGTTTAGGGATTGGGTGTTTTTGTTGTTTTTTATATATAGGCCATCCATTTTCATAGGCTCAAAAATAATTAGACAATTGAATGGTAAGTACTTTAATGTTCCTATGTGGCCTCTTTTTTCATTATTTCATGACAAATTAAGGAGATAGAAGGTGTGAAGTTTGGAATTTGGATTTGCATTTGTAGTTGCTTATGTGAACTTTTAATATGTAGTTCAAGGAGGGTTTGATGCAAAATTATGAAAAAAAGAACATTTAAAAACCTTTTTTTTATGGATCTGTCACATTCGTAGGAAGTTGGAGAGAATACGAGACAATCTGATCTATCACAGATGCTTATGTGAGTATTATGGAGATTTGAATTTCCTGCAAAAACGTGACTTGTTACCCACAAATTGCACATAATTACAGGGTGCGCCTTATTTACAGGTTGTATTATAAAGTGTTACTGTGAGAGTGATAATTTGGGATTGCCATTTGTGCTTAGAAACATATATTCATTTATACTTAGATAAGGATGAGAAACTTTAATAACATAGAAAGAATATATTTCTCTAACACTAAATGATTATATGTGTCTAAGTCTGCTAAGACTGTGTATGCAAGAGTGCATACAGAGATGGCAGCACATTCACTCCCTATTCTGGCATACCTCATAAACATCTCAAGGCCCTGGGAAGGTCTATCGTACCCTGTGATATGTGGTTTCAGAAGAACATGTACTTTGTGTCTGTTAAGGTATAAGTGACTTTCTATTCATGAGAACAGGTGCCAGCTGGCTTGGGAGTCACCCACAGGGTAATCTTGACACACACACATGCGCATACTCTGTTCACGCTTATGTCTGTTTGAAACTGTCACGTGTTAATGAAACTATGCATATTTGTGTAACCACAATAAAAGGAGTGCTGGAGGAAGGCCGGTGGAGAGTCTGACGTGGTTTAGCGGAGGAACAGCGCTTGACCTTGGTCGGCCTCCCTCGTGTATGAGCTTACAGAAAGAGCTCTGACTTGTCTTGCTTTGGCAGTGGCAGTTGGTTGTCATGTGTTCCAGCAGGGTTTGTGCTTAGATAAACCCAACAGTTACCATGTATCTAAAAAATATATCTCAAAGGTCATATATCTGACAAAATGGCATCAAAGGATTTTCAGGAAAACTAAAACTTAAACATAGAAAGATACAATGAAGATATAATTATTTTATTTTCACTAAGCTGGCAAGACCATATGTAACCACATGCAGAATTTAGGATTTAACTGAGACAGAGTTAAAATAATCAGTACCAAAGTCTGTGGACTCTAGTTATTTCAACAAAAACAAGAAACACTCAGAGAGTGCAAACGTTTACTAAGGCTGGTTCACTGTCTGGGCAGTATTTACATTTACAGTAATGGGAATGTATTTAGTATATAATCTTTTTTGTTCTTTTTTTCTTTTTAAATGTACTTTAAGAACTTTGTGAAAAGAAGTGCAAAGTTCAGGCTTTCCTTATTTGCCCTGTTGAAAACTATTTTAATATATTTAACATAATTGTGAGTATAATTTTTTCTTTTTCATTGTTTTATTTTATTGGACATACTACATGCGTAGCATTTGTTTCACTGTTTACTAAAATTCATTTAAATGTTTAAAGAATAAATCTCAAGTGAGATAAATTTTTAAGCACAATTTTATTTTGTTTTCCAAAAAAAAAACCCAGTTTTAAACAGCAAAACGTAGCATCACTTTGATCTCTCCTTCATAGTCAGTAGAGTGATCTGAAGGTAAGAGGTCAAATATGGTATGATAATTTAAACCTTATATATATGGTACTATATGGTACTTTATGTATAAAAAAAAATTATGGTAAAAATGGTAAAAACCATACTCTGTAGCTCAAAAGTGTTTTTGCCAATTTTCAACCTATTAATCATAAAGTTGAACTTGAACAAATTTACTGTAACGTTAATATGACCCTAGTCTACACTTTTTTTTACTGTAGCATTGTACTGTAGAAGATAAAAATGATTCTGTTTTGCTGATTTACAGATTGGATCATGGAAATTCTGTCATTGTATTATTAATTGATTTTGTTTGATTGATTGATTTTCATTCTTGAGTAAGCTACATTTATGGTTTTTCTGTTGATAACAACAGTGAACCTTGTCTTCATTTAGTAGTTTTTTTGTTGTTGTTGTTTGTTGGGGGTTTTGTGACACTGTGTCACCTTCTTTGCCTAAAATCCGTCTTAACAATGTATCTAACATTTTTTCACAAAGGTTTGTAGGAAAAAGTCTGCTGGAAGAGTTTTACCCTTGTTCTTCTGTTCTACTATTCCAGGCAGGATGCTGCAGTAGTTGAGCTGATGCTTTCTTCAGCATAAACAAGATAAGAGACACATTCTGCCACTTAATTGTGATTGCTGAATTCACAGCACAGGTGTTGTGTTGTGCATTAATGGTCAAAAGGCTGATGTTTTCAAAATCAGACATGTTCTTCTTGTTGCTAATCAAAGCTTTTAATGTTTGCTGCTGATGACTGCTGAAGCTCCAGAGTGGCATTAGGGACTGTCTAAGTGTTTAGGGACCAAGTTGGTACTCTAGGGGTTTGTTAATCTTTAGCACTTCACAAAAGATGAAGCTTTATGAAATTCTTTACCCCACTTGTCAAATTATGGGTAATTAGGATGCCTTTTTAACAGAACTGTTCTTCAGTGCTAGCTGAGGAAAATCAGTATGTGGTAAATTGTTTATGATTTTTACAAATCAGGATGGTTTTTTTTCGTGCATATTACTATTTTTGAATTGGTTTATTAAAAGACCCGTTTCAGACGGTATGATAAAAGAAATAATAAAATAGCTAAATTTGTTTAATATTTACACACAGTCATATAGAAAACAAGAACAAATTCCAGTTATGATTTCACAAAATCATTTAAATAACTTTTAAGGTTTCAAGTGAATTCGACTGACAGGGCTTCAAGTCCTCCTGTAATGTATACCATGAAGACGGCTGAGGGGAATTCCTTTTTCCAAAACTGTGATTTTTGCTCTAAAAGACAGTGAGCTTAGTCTGCGTCATTTATAACAGTAATGGACTCTTGAGGTCCACCTGCTGCACCAGATTCAGCTGACTGACACTTTTCTCATTCATACAATTGAAGTCAAAGCTCATAGTGGAGCACACTAATTTGCATGAGTTTACAACTGTGCAAACATGAAATGCCACTTCAGCGACATAGGATCAGTGAATATGGCTACAAATAAAAACTGTTGTCCTCATCTATCTGACTGTGGATAGTAAACATGTACCGTTCATTATTTTAGCGCTCACACTCAGGCATGTGCAGTACTGATTAAAGGGTTTTCTAATTCAGCTTGGCTGTGGCAGAGTAAATGCTAAATAAGGAGGACTAAAGATATTTTAACGCCATGCTCATAAACCTGATGAGTGATGAGGAGAGAGCAGACTGAGTGGAGAGCCACCATACTACAAAAAAACTTACATATTTTCTTAGAGCAACTAGCCCAACAACTGCAGGATGGTACACAGCAGGGTGGCTAGTAATGTGCCAGGTAAAGGTAGTCTTCCAGAAGGGGTTAAGAGCCTTCATGTGAAAGACCTGCTGACAAAGTTCTACATTGATATTGCTACTGCTGCTCATAGTTCATACTATGAAATAATAATAATGATTTTTTTTAATTAGTTAAATTGTTATTTCAATCATTTCCTTGACTGGTTTGCTTTGGTGTATAGAAAAAGGAAATGAAGGAAAACATCCACCACAGTTTCTTAAAGACCAAGGTAATATCCTTAAATGCTCTGTTTTGCCTGGCTAATACTCCAAGACCAGAAATATTAAGTTTATTGGTCAGTTATGACACAAACATAATACATTTTCCCACTGAGAGCTAAAACGAGTGGCATTGTTCACATTTTCTCTAAAGGTTCAAATTAGTTCCTACTGAATTTTTTGTCTGTATGAACTACAGAGCAGTAACGACTAGTCTGCGATAGCTGTTGTTTTTTTAATGATTTAATATGTTTTTATGTCCATACAGGACAGGAGTATTTTTTTTTTTTCATTTAGTTTAAACAGACCCATATCCCAACATGCCAACATATTCTCATCCTAAAACGTAACATACGACAATATGTGAGAAATCGTCAGTATGTTGTGCTTTCGTGTGCCTATAGGATGCTTCAGGACGTGACAAATTGTCTGTATGTTACACATAAGTAATGAGAACAGTCTCAACATCATCCACATATAAACACTTTATTTTTAGAACCATTTTTCTGTGTTATTTTTTTATGGTTTAAGAAGTAGAACATGTTTAATGGGTTTTTGTTGATTTTAAAAAGAAGATGTAGTAATTCCTATGAGTATTGCATATGTTAACTGGGCCCTGGCCTGGTAATTAGTGGAACACACAAAACAGCTGAAATTCTTTAGGATAGTGTTTGTATCTGTGAGTAATACAATGATATCACAGCCTTAGATATTATCTTAAGTATGGTTTTTATTCCAGTGTGAAGGACCGCCAAAGATGTTTAGTGGACTATTGAACAATTCTTTATTTGATTAAAAAACAAGTCAAAAACACTCTACAGATGATGGGAATATTGTTTAATGTGGACATGAAATTCTATATTTATGAAGCCTAATTTACATCGTGAAAAAAACTAGCATAGATGTTACACTTTCTGTGTAGCTTGATTAACAAATAAGTGCTTAAAGTGAATGTTTTAGAAC
Source organism: Hemichromis elongatus (assembly GCA_015108515.1). Lineage (NCBI taxonomy): Eukaryota > Metazoa > Chordata > Actinopteri > Cichliformes > Cichlidae > Hemichromis > Hemichromis elongatus. Next base: position 22,848 of record VUQR01034743.1, read on the forward strand.
AGCTTTAGTTCCGTCTTCTGTCGCACAGAACATTACGCCATGTGAACTCAGTGCGCTCAGTTTATCAGCAAAATGCGCCAACTTGGTTCAACATTACTTGGCAACAGGAAAAGTGAGGCAAGTTGCACTGGTGCTGCATTTGTGACTGCTTCACTTGAAATGCCTTCGCCTTATGATACAGGCCATGTCCATGAACTGACAGATTTCCTTGCTGAGGTCAAAAACTCTATTGAGAACTTTTCCCCAACTCAGCCAACGGACCTTTGTATGGTAAGGAATTTCGTCAAACTCTGATTCTATTTCCCGCATAAAAGACTGAAATTGATGGTGATTTAAACTTTTAGCTCGGATAAAATTAATGGTTTGCGTTACGGTGCTCATTACATGCTCCATTTTTAGGACTTTACACACAGCGTTTCCTGGTGTATGATGCAGTATGCTGTTAACTCACCGGTACAGTTCTTCCCCTACATCCTTACTCGCATCCTGCCGTCTAGTCCACTTTTTTCACTGTACAACATTGGCGCTCCCTCTGCTGTAAGTCCAACAAGTTTGTCCCAGGGCAGTTTCTTGTCGATTACACTGCTCAGGCTCACATTTGCCAAAATCTGTGTTTTGTCTGGACACAAGACGTCGCACACCTTCATCATGCAGCTCTACAGAAACTCTCCCTCAGTAAATATCCAAGCTGATTTGGCTATCTCTTCTGCTGCAATAAAACTTGCTTTGACAACAGCTTCACTTTTTACTTTTTTGATTTTGCTCTGGTGAAAAACGTCTGCTGAAATGTCAGAGTCTTCTTTAGCTCTTGTACTTTCTGTAGTTTCTGCACTGCATTTAGATTTTTCAGTTTATCCTGATGTTTTGTCTCAAAGTTAAAAGCAAAAATAAAGGTGTATGGATAAGGAAAGGAAGGGCTCGTGGAAAATATACCACATCATATGTCAAATATTGTGGAGGTAATGTTATTGCACCAGCATGCATAACTGTCATTGCATCTGACCCAGATGCAATGACAGTTATGCATGCTGGTAACATGACTGGTGATAGACTGGACAGGGGAGACACATGAGGCATCTGCTCAGAATCAAGTCATATGAAGTAATAGTGGTGTCATAGTGTGTAGGCATTACTTAACTGGTTTATTTAAATGTTTAAATAAAAACTTTAAGAGTGATGCACCTCACATTTATCTCCGTCCACAACAGTGCAATAAACTGCACTACATGGTCTACATTATTCTAACATGTTTCTTGTTGACTATTTAATATTATTCATGTATTCTATACAAAAAATATATGTAGCTGAATATATATATCTGTGTAGACTCAAGGTGTATTTCTCTTGTTTAGATGCACAAAAAGTATTTTGTTAAATATTTTTTAAAATCTATCAAATATTCACATTTGAATATTACTATTAACAGAAAATATCAACAGCTTTACTCCAAAAATATCTATAACATGCTTTACCCAAAGCCCTTTATCCATTTAACCCCTATAACAGTCATAGTGGGCCGAGCTTCCTTTTGAAGGTTATCAGATCAGTGCTTAACAAGCTCGAGGTCAAACTGAAAATGCTTCAATTATTGTGAAAGCCAGATGGGAAGGGGTTTCTGATATAAGACCAAAATAGGGACCTTTTTCTTCTTTTTTTCAACCATTCAAAATAAATATGCTAAATAACAACTAAGTGCCCTTGGCTTTGCAGCAAAAGCAAGCAAGATAAAACCCGAGATAAGCCCTTTGTTGGAAGAACAAATAACCTTAAAGGGAAGTACTGATTTTAACATTGTCGTGTCAGCTAACCCATTCTATAAATTTAATTAAAAAAAAATATCACTGATTGTTTTTAGTCACTTTTCTAGCCATAGGCATGTGTTACAATCAATGTCACAGACTGACTGGTGAACACAAAGGCCCATTCATGGTCAAGCAGACAGGCTGAACACACACTATTATGTAAGCAAAGGAAGCACAGGCCTTCCTTGGTGAGGAATGGAAAAGCTTTATTTATATCCACAATGAAATGCCTCAAAGATAAAGAATGATCTTCACAAGTGCATATTCTTCCAGTTTAAATTTTAATTAGGCCAAACCATACACGGTCAAATTATGAATACTTTAATTAATATGGATATGTGAGCTTTACATAGTTTAATGCATTCTTAACATACAAATAAGAATACATCAGTCGAATTCATGGCTTTACTTTATTGTCTTGTGTCTCTACCATTTGATATTTGTTTATTTACAGTGCAACCATTGCAGTGATGTCTGGGCTATACTGTTGGAAAGCAATCCCTTAATTCTGATAAAGAAAAAAAAAGCATAACTCCACTAGAAACATTTCTGCCAAAACAATAAAAGGTCCAAATACCTACCTGCACTTCCAGCGGCAGTGTAAAAAACACTTGTGGTGGCCTATCTGGCAGGCAGCAATGCTGGCGAGATCCTTCAAGTGACCTGCCACAGGTCCGGCACCAGCAGCGAGACAGTTCGAGTGGGCGGCGATGAAGGCAAGACAGTTCAGGTGGCCTTCCGCAGGCCCAGTGGAGGTGACATGGCAGCTCTTTCATATATTAGTGTGCATGCGCCTACCAGCATGCAGTCTGTTACAGTTGCTCCTGCTTTTTCTCGTTAGTTACGCTTTTTTACTTCTTTTTTTCTTTACTTGTAATTTCAACTGTTTTATTATTTTGTCCTCAATCATGTGGATTGAGAAAGGTTTTCTTCTGCTGGTGGCCGCAGAACTGTTACTTTTATCGAGCAACGGGACCGTGGCACATCTCCTACATACTCCAGAGATCAGCTGATTGACCGGATACCAGCTGGCCCGTTGGGCAGACCCACAGACGTACCAGCTGAAATCTGGAGGAAAACACATCGGGATGCAGAGGTGAAGGACAGAAAAGGAAAAGGAAGGAGATGGTGAGAAAGCGGTGGCTCGAGGTGAGGACGAGGTACAAACCATGTCTGCCGTCTAAGATAATGGGAAATGTCCATTCATTATCAAATAAAATCGACGAGCTGATAGCGCTGGTACGGAGTTAGAGGGAATACCGGGAGTGTAGCCTCATGTGTTTCACCGAGACATGAATACACCAGGACATACCTGACGATAACGCATCCGTAGAAGGAAGAAGAGGCTTACAGAGAGGGCAATACAGAGGAGGTGAGAAGCTTTCAGGTGTTACGAAAGGACAAGATCAGAGAGTCTAACAACAATTACAGGAGGAAGCTGGAGTGGAAACTCCAGCAGAACAGCATAAGAGAGGTGTGGAGTGGCATGAAGACCATCACTGGATTCAGGCCGACCAACAGCAGGGGAGCTGGGGGCGGTGAGGATGGAGCTAATGAGTTGAATTTGTTTTTCCACAGATTTGACGCTGCAGTAAATGCTCACCCCTACAAGCTCACCTGTAGTCATCCTGGAATCCAGAGTCACATCACTGTCTGGTCCATGGACCTGGCGGCAGCGACGTTGCAATTCTGGTAGCTGACCACTGACTTGGCGGCAGTGACGTTGCAATTCTGGTGGCCAACTATGGGTCCAATGGTGGCGAAGCAGTTCTGGCGACCTGCCACGGGTTTGGAGGCAGCAAAGCAGTTCGGCGGCCTGGTGGTTCATGATGTGCAGGCTGTGCTGGATGTGGACACCATTCTTCCAGCGCACTGACCTCCACCTCGGACTGAGCATGTTCCACAGGTGGTGGAGTAGCGACTGCTGGCGGTGGAGACGACCATGGCGCAGCAGGCAGGTGAGTGATGGTGATGTAGCAGCTGCAGACAGATGAGCAGAAGATGGCGGCGGCGCTGCCACAGGCGTTTGTGAAGACGGTGGAGTGGAAGCTTTAGCTAGTGAAGCAGAGAGTGGTGTGGCAACTGCAGATAGTGGAGCAGATGGTGTAGTTGATAGATGGACGAGCTCCTCAGATCCTCCAGCAAAGACAGACGGCTGGACGGGCCCCTTGGTCCCCCCAGCAGAAGCAGACACAGGGTCAACAGGTATGGAGAACCCCTGGCTGAACAGATGGCTGCGCTGTGGGCAGCGCTGACGGCTGAGCAGTGGACAGCGCTGACGGCTAAGCTGCGGGCAGCGCTGACGATGGAGGTCGGAGGGTGGAGGTGCAGCGTGTTAATTAAGAAATCTGCGACGATCAGCAAGAGATTGTGTTATTTTCCCTGGGTTATGGACAGTGTTACCTGCAGCCACTTTTCCACAGCATGACAAAACTCTTTCACGTGTGTCTCCAACGACAGATCGCAGAGTCTGTTAATTTTATCTGTTACCTTCCTCCCGAACCTCTCTACTCCACTGGGTCTATGATGGCTGGATTGTTCTTTCACTGTCTGTGTGGCAGACTGTGGGGATGTGGGGAAAATAGGACCCAAAATGCAGGACTGCAAACAGTGCGTTTATTTGTAGTGCAGTAAATGAAAATAAATCCCTGTGTTCTCTCTTGACTCCTGTGTCGTGTCTTCCCCAAAAAGTCGGTTTCTTTCTGTACTCCCTGTGCTCGCTGCCTTCTTATTTCCATGCTCCTCATCTCTAGTCTTATACAACTATCCAGCGTCAGTGGGAACTTAGCCACTCTGCTAAATAGCTCCAATAACGAGGCTTGATCAGCTGCAGTGCAGGTGTGTGTGAACATCCTTTTCAGGTGTGGCCAGCATCCAGGCGGGACACACCCACCGGGCTTGATGATGGCTGAAAGCCAGTGCTCTGCTATACCCACACCCACTCATATACATAAACATGCAAACGAGGGACAGCAGCAAAAAATGTACAAATGTCCATAAACTATTCAAGAACCCTCAGTCCCCAAACCCAGGTCCTTGTCAACTAATGCCTAATTAGATTTTCTAAAAATAAAAAAAGAAATGAAAAATAAGTAGACTGTAATCCCTCATTAGCACAGGGGGCAGATGACTTTCCACCTTTGAATTAATGAAAAATTGGAAAACTAATGTAAATGTTCATGGTACGCTGGGAAAGGAGGCTGAAATATGCTGATATGTAAAAGTTGAAACAACTGTTCTGGTTGGATTTTAATACTGTTGCCCATGCAATAGTTTTTCTGCTTAGTCTTTAGCTGTTCCAGCATGGATGTTTAATATTTCACTACTGTGAACAAAAACACTGCTTCCCAAATTTTAAGGCCATGTGCAACATTTAAATCCACACAGTGATACACTGACATACAGTATTTATACAGTAATAGTTAAATAGTTACAATTATTAATGCCAATTTTCTAAATAAGCACAACTAAGTTCTTCACAATAAAAATGCTAAGGTATTTACAAAAAGGTGAGTTTGTAGCTGCTTTTTCAAAGTGAACACCAAATTCATTCATATTAAGCTCAGAGGGGGACTAGTTATTTGTTGCATATAATAAAGGTTGTAAAGGAGCCATTAAGGGATAGCAAAAGTTCCTTGAATAGAAATGAGCATGCCAAAGTCACTAAATTGGTAGCTATGATGTGGCGCTTTTGAGCTAGTTTGGTAATGACATATTTGGGGTTTTTCCTGTGTCTGTGTGGGTTCTGTCAAAATATTCAGACTTCCTCTTCCAGTCCAAAGACAAATATGTTACGTTAGACTAACTAACCAACTTAACTGTGTCATAACAATCCAGTATGCTCAAAGCACCAGTTCTACACTTAGTTTCTTTGTTTAGTCTTGTGTTTAAATGTTTGCTTACTTTTTGACACTTTGAGAATGTAACACAATACATTTTAATGATCTATAGAACAGTATGTCTATAAGAGCTTCTCCGCTTAGTGTCTCTGCTGCTCTAAAAGTCTGCAATTCTGCAAACTCAACAGTAGTACAGTGCTATGAAATAAATATTTCCCTCTTCTAGTTTTCTTCTATCTTTCCTTTTGCAAATTTTTCACACATGTGTTGTTGTTCACAGCCATGTCCACATTACAGTCCAGTAAGTAAAAATCCATGTAAATGTGTTCTTTATCTGGTGATATAAGCATGGTACACACTGTTATGGCTTTCTGAATGTAACAATAGGCACAAGGTTAATTAAAGAAAAGAAAACTGGGAAACTGGGAAGCTCATTCCTGATTTAAACAAATGAATGTGTTGTCAGTTTTGTGCTTGAATTTAATTAATCAGGACTTAATCACCCCTTAATAACCACGCTTAAATTCTCCCAAGTGTTTTGGGTTTAAAGATTTTCCACAGCAAGTGCAAATGCATTTTAGTCAGTACATATCACTGAATGCAAGGCTGTAATATTGTAATTTTCTTCAGAACAAGTTAATTCCCCATACAGCTGCAAACCAATTCTCATAGACTCCTATATTAAAGTGCTCATTTCAAAGCATTAAAAAAATACACTGACAATCTAGCATGCATGCAACGCCACCTAGCAATCTAGGTGTCGTTTTTTTGTTTTAGTTTTTTTTAGAACCTAACCAGTTATCTGATAAATGAAATGTACTGTAATTTTGGGACCATAAGGCACAGCGGATTATAAGGCGCAGTCAAATAGGTTAACTTTACTCAACTCATTCGACTTGCTTCCTCCACTTCCGTACCATTGATTGATTCATTAATGTTGAATTCTCAACTGCTCTAATCCCATGTTGTTGCAGTATAATAGTAAATGGACGGGCTTTTCTACTATGTCTAAGCACTCAAAGCCCTTCATACAACTTATTCATCCACCCAATCACACCCATTCACATCAGCACTTCTTCTAAGCTGTTAAATGCTCTATCTAACATTCATACACATTCACACTCTGATAGATGCATCGGACAGCAACAAGGGGTTAGTATCTTGCCCAAGGATATTTGGCATGCACACTGGAGCAGACTGGGATTGAACCACCAACCTACTGGCTCGTGGCTCTACCACCTGAGCCACAGTTGTTCTCCTAACTTAAGTTTGGTCCCTTTACAGCATCCTGCTATGCGAATCCATTTATCTCTAACCATCGGGAACCCTCACATTAACTTTCATCAAGTTGAAAAAAGCTAGCGTTCATCCTACAGCTTCACTGTGTTTATGTTATACTAACATAACTGTTTTGCTAGTAATCGCGTAGCACGATTATTTACCAGCTAGTCCAACTTCAGTAACCCTACAAAAGTCACTGCTCTTTAGTTTTCTGTCTTCATTTATATTGGAAGTGATAGCAGAGTTGTACGTTTTATTTTTTTCGTTAATCTCTCAGTCAGAACATGGTATATCATGTTCAGGTGGAAACTAGCGAGCTAACTTCCTACTAATTTCTAACTCTGTTAAATTTAATAAATTCTGTTTTCATAGATGCCTGGATGTTAAACTTGATTGTTACACCTGGTAAAGCAGACAGTTTTTAACTCTGTGATGCCGTAGTGTTCGTTTGACTTTAGGACCTGAAGTGGATGAAGTTTTAGACCCAAATTACTCCGCGCGGCTCCTGACTACGGCAGCCGTAATGCTCAGCAAGCGGTGCAGCTTCATAGCTTAACAAAGTCGTTCTAAAACATTTTAGAACAGATTTTTGAGCACCATGTACCACATAAAATCGGTTCGAGTTCAGTAAGCACAACCAGACTTTGTGCAGAAATCAGGTTGGTACATAGCTGACAGCCCTATATGACAACTGTTAGAAATCATATTATAGCAAGAACCAATCAGCTAAGTAAAGATAAACCTCAGTTCATCATTACTTCAAGCACTGAAGGTCAGTAAGTGTGGAAAATTGCTAAAACTTTGAATGTTTACCCAAGTGCAGTCACAAAAACCATCAAGTGCTACAAAAAACTGGCTCACATGAGGACCGCCCCAGGAAAGGCAGAACCAAGAGTCACCTCTGGTGCTAAAGATAAATTTATCTGAGTTAACAGCACCTCAGATTAGAGCCCAGATAAATGCCACATAGAGTTCCAGTAGCACACACATCTCTATATCAGCTGTTCAGAGGAGACTGCATGAATCAGCCTTTATGGTCAAATAGCTGCTAAGAAGCCACGACTAAGGAAAGTACAAACAGAAGAGATTTGTTTGGGCCAAGAAACACAAGGAATGGACATTAGACTGGTGGAAATCTGTGCTGTGCTGCATTTGTAGAAAATGAGGACAGATGGTCTCTGCATGCATGGTTCCCACTGTGAAGCATGGAGGAGGAGGTGTAATGGTATGGGGTGCTTTATTGATGACACTGTTGGGGATTTATTTATTACTCCTTCAAGACTGTTGGAAAACCATTTCAGGTGATGACCTTATGAAACTCATTGAGACTTCTCTCGATGAGCTTCATGAGTGTGCAAAGAGGGTGCAAAGCAGTAATCAAAGCAAAGAGTTGCTATTTTGAAGAATCTAAAAATATGTTTTAAGTAATGTCACGTTTTTTTTGTTTATTTTATTACTCCATATGTGTTCATTCTTAGTTTTGAAGCCTTCAGTGAGGATTTACAATGTAAATATTCATGAAAATAAAGACAAGGTGTCCAAACTTTTGATTGGTAGTGTACATCAAAAAAGTAAAACAGTGACACTAACACCAGGTCAGGAAAAAATGGTTGAACGTGTTTTTTTCCTTGAGCATAATAAAACAGCAGAGCGTAATAGAGCTGCCACAATTACTCGACTAGTCACGATAGCGCCGACTATCAATATTGTCGACGACTAATTTAATAGTCGACGTGTCATTTGAAGCTGTAAGATTCCGAAAGACACAGGAACACATAGGATTGTAGAGTGTAATATTGCACTGGAACAGAATATGGCAGCAATGCATTTACAAGGATGCCAGAAAACTATACAAAATTTTTGTATAATTTTTTGAACTTTTAAGATATTTTCAGATGAGAATGTAGCTGTGTAATCTTTAAATATCTGCTCAGTTTATCAAAAATATCACATATTTGAAAAAGTGCTCTGACGTTTTTGGAAATGTCTCTTGCCCACCAGCTCGATAGCTAGCCGGAAGGTCAAGGCTCACTAGAGCCAGTGAGAACAGCAAACTCACAGCACATCAGTTTTAGACCCCCGATGTCTTTCACTAAACAGGTTAAACATGATATATAAATAACTTAGATAACTTAAAAATGTTACCGTTTGAGGTTTTTTTAGTGTTTTATTTGTTCCTGAATAAATCGGTGTGGCTGAGAATAAAATTATAGTTTTCACACAGCTGAATTAATGTCAAACATAAAACTGATTAAACAGAAGTGTGAGATGGTTGAGAATTTACTCCAATGTCCTGTTATATTTTAGATAGCAAGAAGCTGATGGCTGAGTTTATTAAACTCCACCGAGACAATCTGCAAATTTTATTAAAAACTTAATAAACTATCATCTTGTCTTTATTTTTAATTATCGCATACCTTAAAAACTTCAAGCTGTAAGCTAAAGTTATAAGAGCAGATGCATGCTGGTGCAATAGGCTCCAGTGGATGAATGATCTGATTAGTCAAAATAGTCAAAAATAACCGGTGACTAGTTGACTATCAAAATAATCGTTTGTGTCAGCCCCAGAGCATAGATAGCCTTGTAACAACAAGTCAGGAAAAGTAATAAAGCAATTGAACAGTTTCCAACAACTGACCACTGCTCTACCAAATCAGACTTTGCAGAAATGAAGCATACCAGTGTTCCATCCATTTTTATCACTTTATTACCAGGCGGCTTCTACACTGAATGTGCAAAGCTCTGCAACCTTCCAAAAAATTGGCACAGGGTTGTGTTTTAATAATGGATACAGCCTGCTCCTGCTACAGATACCTCCAGGGTACAAGGGTTAGAGTTTATTTTGCAGACACTCTTAAAAGGAGTTGGTAATGCTGTTTTTACTCTGTGCACGTGTCTATCAACATGCTGCCATGGTAAGTGTAGAACTCTGTGTAACTAGATGATTAATACCTACATATAGCCCTTATTGCATGCTGTATCAGTTCACACATATGAAATAATTATTCCATATGAAACACACACACACACACACACACATATATATATATATATATATATATATATATATATATATATATATATATATATATATATACAAACAAACAACAGTTCAGTGACTTAAACTAGCAGAGACAGCTATCAGCTCTGCATGTGTGGGAAAAAAAACCTGTCAATTAAAGCAGTTGTGCAGCTATCTATCTTACATCGCTGGATACAGTCCAGTATCCAAGAAGATAGGGGAAAAAATCCATACAAAACAGCTAATATCTTGTAAGAGGAACTCCCAACACTTTAATACATTGATTATCCCTTGATGCAATCTGCAAAATGTAAGGTTGCTGATATGATAAACTCTATCAGCATAACTGCACTCAACCTTTTAATCCCATATCAGGTTTGAGAATAAGCACACCTCAGAGGGTATATTCTCAGAGCTGTTTTGCATTAGTCCTTCAGCAGCTTATTGTTTCTGTATGACTGTACCTGGTTTTTGAGGCATTCTGAACAGCAGCCAGATGGTTTCCACAAAGCTTGAATTAATAACTTCACCCCGTGTACGATCTATCCATCCCTCAGCTCATTTTTGTCTGATTCTTTGTGTGAATCATAGCCTTAAAGGCGGGGAAGTGCCCAGAGGAGAGGGGATGGAAGCAGGGATTTCATAATCTTGCCTCTGGTGCTGCATCTCTTGGAAGCTGCCTGCTTGATTATGCCAGCGATGCACCTGCTCTTAACCTCATTTCCTTGAACATCTGTCAGAGGTTATTAAGTTAACTATACAATCATGGGCGATTATGGCCCCCTTTACACCTGGCAGCGCAGTCCCACTGCAGATAAAAGATGCATTTCTTGTTTGAAGGATATTGTCACTGTGTCCGGGTGTTTGAAGGCAGTTATGAATAACTCAGAACAACTGAGATGAGTGGAAATCTTGGTGCTGTCTCTGGGATAAAAGTGGCTGTCTTGATAATGCAAATATTCTAAAAGGGTTTTTTAGTCACAGTGAACATTGCTCTAGATGGAGTTGTCTTGTAGTAGTTCCAAAATACCTGCTGTCACCTGCCTTGTCTTTTAAGGTCAGAGTGTTGGGGGCTTGTAGGGATTACTGTCAGACATCCAGACCTACGTTATGAATACGTTATTAATACATCCTTCACCATTAACCAAATCCTCTCCTTCTTCATACAACTGTTAATATATTCCTCCAGCAACTTGGCCATAACTAGTTCAAATGTGTGTGGACTAGTTTGCCAGTCCTTGGGTTCAAGCCAGAGGAAGACCAAGTGCAGGAAGAGAATCGTCATGGAGGCCACAAAAGGTCATGTGTCCTCCATGTGAAACCTTACCACTGTTTCATCACTGCCTTTTGAGCTTGTGATGCCCTTGTGTTTTTCAGCCAGACCTGTCCCTTGCTTTTTTGGTCTAGTTTCGAAACACCCAGCTGATGTGCTCAAATCAAGGCTTTAACACAAGCCCTCATTACTCAATGCTTGACACCTCGATGATTAAGTCCAAGATTGCAACTTGACTTGTGACTCAACCTGGGAATATATTAAAATATAACCTTAGAAAATGGATGAAAACACTTTTCTTGTTTTACTGAATGTACTTATTTAGCTTTTCCAGCTCTGCCAAACTGTCATCAATATTTAATAGCATAACTAGTGTGCATACAATATCTTCATTACAAAAGATGCAAGCTTTCAGTTGCTGCTCCTGGCCCCAGGATACAAAAAATACAAAACACAATTTTCTTATAAATTATTAGGAATCTGGTATTTTTTATTTCTGTTTACTACAGCAATTTAAAAAGAGACTCATGTTAGCGCTTGGCCCACTTGGGTTCATGCTACATGAAAATGTAGTAAGGCTGGCATCATGCATCTGTTAAAGTGATGGCTGGCTTTTTGTCATCTGTTCTTAGGAGCATTAACAGAAAAGACACGGAGCAGTTACATTTAGACATGAGAGCACAAAGAGCAACCGCTGCGATTTTGAAATGTTTTAATGGCGAGGAACAAAAGTGCTCTGTTCTCTCGCAGGCTGCATCACTGATGGATTTTAAAACTTGTTTTGTCGTTAAAATCTAAAATATTCAGCGTGAGTGAGAAGGACACTTGCCTCCATTTCCCACATTAATCTACTAATAAATATTTCTGCTGCATGTGTTATAACATCCCACACTGAGCGAGTACTGAAAGACAGAAAATTAAAATTAAGGCTCTCATCTTCTATAAAGCTGGATGCTATATAGAAATTGAGACCTGTAGCAGCAGCACTAAAAGCACTCTTGAGTTTAAGAGATCATAGGTGATAACTGTACCTATTTTAGAGAAAGGCAAAATGAGTGTTTTGGAAAAAAATATTAAAAAGTAAATAATTTTGGGTGTGCATCAATGGAAATAGATATAGAATACAATACTATAATTCATTTACACAGTTTATTAGTATGCTATCACACCAAGGCATATTACATTCCTAGTAAAAAGTGTTATTTTGACTGGGCTACTTTGACTGGACTGTCATTCCATATGGCAGATACATGGCAACCAGGTTAATTGGAGCCCAGGATCCACAGAACAAAAAGTGACCTTAAAGTCAAGATGAAATACTACATGTGCAAAGGCTGCTTTACATCATGGAGCTTTGGTCTCAAAAACTGACATAGATGTAACACTGTCTGTGAAGATGGATTTAAGGAATAAGTGCCTAAAGTTAAAGTTTTAAAAATATGTTTAGCACCGTTTTGTCAGGATGCTGGGCTTAAGGGCGAGTTGTTTTTTCAGAAGCCCGGGGTCTTTTGAAGTATAAGTTTTTCATAGTTAGATGCCTGACTGACAACTGTATAAAACTACACACAATATTCGAAGCACATAGCGCACACTGTGGGAATTTACGACTGTGCATAAATTCCCCTGTGCATAAAATGTTGGTATGATCCGATCTCAGGCACCAGGCGACTGAGTGCAGCACTTACGCGTGTGAGCGAGAGGGGAGAAGCTGCTCCCTGCAAGTTTGCTGTAGGAGAAGTGTAGACAGGCAGACAGAGAAGAGCTTAAGTTTGACGAGGTACCAAAGCAAATCATTTGTACTGTACAAATAATGTAAATATGACGGTGTATCACAAAAGATTGATATCGATCTGATCACTTGACCCATATTACGTTACTTGCTCTTCGAGTGAATCAACAAATGGTGAAATGAAAAGCTGAACAACAACGCTGTTTTTTAGAGAGTCTTAGCTTACATGTGTGTTGATTTCATATTTTCAGTTGTTACCCTCCAGTACTAAATAAAGCACTCAAAATCAGTTTCAGTCATGTACTGATGTACACAACAATGGACATTAGAGGGTTCTTTCAAAGAAAAAACCCAGGTCAATGTTATTTTATATATTATGCTTTGTATGTTGTTCAATATATCTGTATGCAAATCAAGAGAATTTTCAATACACAGCTGAAACCAGATATTTAGATACACTTTAGGGAAAAAACATAAAAAAAAATGTTTACTGTTAAACATCAATTTAGAGTAAACTTTTTTGTTTTAGATAAATAAATATTAAAATAACTTTTGAATTAACTAAATTTCAGAATAAAGAGAGAGAGAGCTGTCCATTTTTTATCACTTTCATCAAATTTAGGGGTATAAATACAGTTTATTGTTTGTTTAAATAATAAGAAAACTCCAAAAATTCG
>VUQR01034744.1:0-14299 GCA_015108515.1 Hemichromis elongatus
GTTTCTGCAGGTTTCAACATTCACAATGTGACGAGAACTTAATGACTGTGTTTGATTTATTTTAGAGAAACACACCACCACACCTCCACCTACATCCACACCTCCACCTACATCCACACCTTCAAATGGATCCAACATCGTCACTCTTCGTTCATCAATCTCTGCTCCTGTTCTCTCTGTGATGTCATGTGTTGGATCAGTCTGTGTTGTGGTTCTACTGGTGTTACTGGTTCTGCTGTTGAGACGATGTGTTCACAGGAAACCTGAAGGTGAAACTCAGACTTCCTGATCTTTAATGTCTGAGTTTGTTTGTGAGAATAAAGTTGACAGTCAATACAATCACAGTAACAACTTTCTTTAATGTAATCTCTGTTTAGATATTTAATTTGAATTATTCTTTTGAATCATTTCAGCAGATCAAGAAGCTCGAGAAGATGACATCATCACTCGTGTCATGTACCATGCTGTCAAAATTCAAAGTAGAGGTATCGCTGTGTTTCCTTCACTGGGTTTTTAGTGTTTTGTGTCTTAGGATGTGTTTTAGGCTTGGAGGTGCGGTATGTTTTATAATATGAGGACATTCAGAAATAGGTAAGGCACATTTTGCTTGAAAGTTGTAGTAACAAACATAATGGCCACACTCCCAAAGTGGCCCCTAGAGACAAATTTAAAAACTCCAAAACACAACGGAAGTGCTTCAGGACGCTAGGGGCAATGTTGAGCTCAATTTGCAAAATATTTGTACGTGCTTTGTCCCACGGGGCCACCGTACCAAAGAGCCAATCAGCAGCTGAAACAGGAAAGTATATGAACAGAAAGTTTCAGCATCAGATAATCGCTATTAAAAGACCACCACATGAAGAGTAGAAGTATAACTTGTGTGGTTTATTTTATTTATTTATTTTATGACAAAATCACCAAACCATAGAAGGTTTTATCAGATGGTTTCTGGTGATTCAAAGCTGCCCTTTTTGTTTCCTTTTTATTTTGGCACAGGTTATAAAATATCTACATGCGTTTCTGTGCAGAACAAAAATTTATAAAACTGCTGCTGAGTGGTTGACTGGCGGTAGAATGAGATTTAGTCCATGAAGACTGTTCATGACTTCGATGATATGATCAATTTTGAGGACTTTATGAAAAAATGAGGAATGATCAGAAGTGTAGAAATGCAGATTATTGTAATAGTAAAACTACTTTTCGTCAAAAGCCTAAAAATATTACATTCAACTTCATATCTTTATTATACATGTGTCTTTTGATTAAACATCGGATGACTTAGTCAGATGTAATCACGTGTGTTTCACACTGTACTTACTGACTGTTTTTCACTGTGAGCTGGACTGTGTGTTTGTGGTCTGTGGTTATCTGAAGCTACCAGCTCTGCAGTCGTCCAGCATCCTGTTTGTGATAGAAAGAAAACACTTCAGCTGCAGGTGGTTCAACACAGGACTGTTCATTTTAAACACAGGAAGGAATGATTAGACCTCTCTTTGAAACTCTGCACACACGAGAAATTCATTCAGGGACAATATTCATTGCATTAAGAACTTCTTTCAGCATTCACTATTTATTTAGAGTTTATCCTTTGAGTTTTTTATAAGACATCAGTATTTTAAATCACATCTACCTCAGTACCTATATTTGCATTCTGAGTCTCAACTTAACAACATTAATAATTTGCTAGTTTGTTTTATATGCTAATATGTAAAAGAGATCCATTTATATTGATATTGATTCTAGTTAAATATAGTCTTAAGCTTATTCTCACTGCACGGCATCATAGTTTGGCCAATCATATTTAAATTCACTTCAGATTTATTTATGTAGCACCAAATCACAAAAACAGTTGCCTAAATGCACTTAATAGTGGTCGTGTTGTGAGAACATGTTTGCTTTTTGCTCTGTGGTGAAGAGCGTTGGTCTACAATGGAAGAAGAAGGCAGCTTTGTGGTCGTCCACCTTGTTATTCTCAGAAACTCCCCCAGGTCTTTGTGGTCAGTCTGTGTTTCAGAGCAGA
Organism: Hemichromis elongatus; assembly: GCA_015108515.1. Classification (NCBI taxonomy): domain Eukaryota; kingdom Metazoa; phylum Chordata; class Actinopteri; order Cichliformes; family Cichlidae; genus Hemichromis; species Hemichromis elongatus. The sequence continues at coordinate 2,021 of VUQR01034744.1, forward strand.
GCTGCTAAAAAGAAGAAAAAAAAAGGTTTTAATCTTTATAAAGACTTGTAAGGTAAACGTTTCATCATGCAACTTTACAAAAAATTATGATAATAATACAAATATTAATAAAAACTTTTTCTGTAGTATGATAATATAACAATGCTGTAGTTGCAGTCATTTAAATCTGTTTTATTTTACATTCAGTTGCAGTGTATTCAGCAGTGAGAACTTACCAACCAGAAACCATCAGAACAAAGGAGGGCCAGGTACAACTGCTCTTTACATTTAGACATCCTCCTAACCAAACAAAAACACATGTTCCAAAAGTCAGCCTCCTGACACACCTGTGGTACAAATTTCAAAATCCTATGACAACTAGAGCTCAAGTTATTGCATTTACAAGATTTTCAGAAAACTTGTCTTCTGACCCCTGACGTTGAGGTAAATTACACTGAGATTTGAATTTGTCTGAGATTTTTTGTTGATGTGCTTATGGTATCAGTTTGAAACTCCTTCCTCCCCTAGATCTCAAGTTGTCATATTCACCAATGAAGGTGTTCTGCACGCCAGCCAGGGTGATGACAGTAGCTCATCAGCCTTTTATGGCTCAGGGCATTTTACACAAAAGAATGAGCAGATTCTCAGGGCAGCCAGGTCCCATTTATACGATAAGCTAATAATGATTGTGATCAGGGTTGGACAGTTTTGTGATGGTTCGCACTGTTGCCTACAGTAAAAAGCTTCAAATCCAAGCTGAGGCGTTTCTGTGTAGAGTTTGCATGTTCTCCCTGTGTATGCACAGGTTCTCTCCCATAGTCCAACGACATTCATGGGTTTATTTTAATTTGTGATTTAAAACGGACCCTAGGTATGAATGTGAGAGTTAATTTCAGCTCTCCGGGTTCCAGTATGACTTTTGTGAATTTCACATTGCTCTAAATTGTAGCGGAGCTGGTCTGAACTGGCCTGAAGTCTGAACTTGGACTGTGTGTGATGAAGAGAGGTGGAGACTGGTTAGGGCCCAAACACTTAGAGTGCGAAGGCCCTATTGTATCTGCTCCGTTTATTATTATTATTATTATTATTATTATTATTATTATTATTATTATTAATATTATTTCGGCAAATGAATAGGCTTTTTGGGAGCCTAAAGATGCTCAAAAACTCATGAAATTTTGCACACATGTCAGGTCTGGCGAAAATTTATGTATTTCAATGGCTTCAAACATGGGCAGGGAAAAATGGCTCTATAGCGCCACCTAGAAAAATGAAAAAATTGAGCCCCTGGAGCAGGTATAACGTAGTTTGATGAAATTGGGTACATATATGTAACATGAAGAGACGCACAAAGAAGTCAATTATGGCCATGACCGAAATCCAACAGGAAGTCCGCCATTTTGAAGTGAAGGTGACATTTTGGCCCTGATTTTGCCATTTCCACACCTCGTACTTTTGCGAACTGCTCCTAAGGATTTGATCGGATCGGCTTCAAACTTGGGCCATCTCAACTACACACCTGGCGAGAGGCTTCTGAGTTTTCGGGGTACGGTGTGGGCGTGGTGGGATGGCGAACTTTGATGATTTGCCATGAAAATCTTATTGCCTCTCATTCCCACATACATTGTCCGATCTGAACAAAAGTGGAGACATATGATAAGGGTCCGCCCCTGAACATATTTCCACTGCCATATTTGACACAAGTCCCAGCGCCACCTAGTGGGAACAGGAAATGTCATGTTTTACACTTTGGGGTACAGTGTAGACCGGGGTGACCCGTGCAGCCTCAATTTTCTCCAGGAAAGCCTTAAGGAGTTGGTCTTGGCAATACAGTGAAAAGTGTGAGTTTTGGGCAAAGGGTGTGACCTCAGCAGGATGGCGAACATGTCTCGCCATGAAGAAACAAATTAGTATAATGCAAAAACATCCAGTCTAATTAGTACCAGACTGTACAGGCATGATGACAGACGTACCCTGAACAAATTCATATGCCCATTGTCAGCAATAATATGAGCGCCACCTAGTGGGAACAGGAAAGTCATGTCTTATACTTTGATGTACTGCTTTTCACTGGTTCATCGAATCCACATCAAAAGCAGGGAATATTAACATCAGTCCTTCATGATGGTTCTGTGAGAATATTGTGAGCTTAAATTGAGGGGCGCACCCTGGAGGCCAGGCGGTTCACCGTGAAAGATGAAGTGGGTTTTGAGGGGCTTAGAAAGCTCAAAAACTGTTGAAATTTGGCCGACACCTGCAATGTGATGAAGACTTGTTATGTGATCATTTTCATGGAATATTGCAAAATGGCGCCACAGCGCCCCCTACAAAATTTCAAAACATCAGCCCCAGTTCTGTGTTGCATCTATGAGTCTGAAACCAGGTAAGCTTATGTAAGATATCCAGATGTATAAAAAACGTCTCTTGGAGCAATATCCCAAATCCAACAGGAAGTCAGCCATTTTAAAATTGAAGTGTAATTTTGGCGACATTTTCCCCTCGTACTTTGACGAACACCTCCCAGGTATTTCATCAGATTGACTCGATCTTCGGTGCATGGAATCTAAAGACCTTTGTGATGTTAAATTGCAAAGGTTTTTACATTGAGAGAAATGATGTAGCCATGGCGGCACATGGAGTTTCAATCACTCGCCAAAAACAGTAATCTGCTGTCACACTCAAAAACACAATGTCCAATCTCTCTCAAACTTCACAGGCGTGATGAGAGTCGAGCTCGGAAATGTTTGTAATGCCATTTGCCAGTAATCGTTAGAGTGTTAGAGCGCCACCTAGCGGAATGACTATAATCATAATTGAACAAGATGAAATTTTAGCTAGTGGTTCTACGTATGAATTCCATCAATGTCAAATCAGATCGGACGTGCTGGGTGTAAGTGCTGGGCGTAGCTCGACGGGCCGGGGTGCGAGGGCGCTATAACGCTGCTTGCAGCTTTAATTTAGTTTTGCAATTTAAGCATAGATTTGCACATGAATAACATTTGCACACAAAAAGTTTAATTATTTATTGAATATTTATTGTGCATTATATATATATAGTGAATAAACGCCTCTTGTTCCACTATACTTGTCTTGGTCTGCCTCACTGTAAATCCAGCTGCAAAAGACTGCCCTGTTACAAACATCAACAACAATAAAAATAAACAATGATAAAAAAAATAATAATACTAAAGCTAACTGATTAGTTAAAAGCAATCCTGAATACAGCTATTTTTAAAAATTGTTTCCTGTATTCAGGATTGCTTCTAACTAACCAGGTTATTTTTTAGCTTTGGTTCCAGTTATGGTCAGTTTATGCATTTATGCCTGTTTAGTTTGAGGTTTGTGCACTACCAGATGACCAGATCTTGCAGACCTTAGAGAGCTACTGGGTTTGTAGCCATTAAACAAAGCAGACATATGTACAGTCTGCGCCCAAATTATTTAATAATTTATAACCAATTTCTAATACCTTAATGTTGATCCTGTATTTCACTGGAAGCTAATCCAGGGATCTGAGCATTGGAGTGATGTGCTCTCCGCTAATTGTACTAACAGTAACTGTCTGATAGTGTTTTTAGGAAGTTCATTAAAAAGAGCCTTGCAAAAGTCGATTCTACAAGACATAAAGGAATGAATCTCTCACTTTGCTATATTTATAATTTCAATTCAATTTAGTTTTTCTTATTATACAGACAAATCTAAAAAACTATATTATATTGTAAGGTAAAGGCCCTGTAATAATACAAAAAATAGGCTTGACTCCCTGTCCCAAAATGCTTTGGTGACACTTAGCAGCACAAAACCTTCAGAGGAGTCAAGTTTAGTGAGGGGTGGCCATCTGCCCAGACTGGCTGGAGTGAAGGGAGGAGGATGGGAAAAAGACACACTGTGGAAGAGAGGCAGAGATAAGTAATAATTGACAATTAGTGACATAATGAAACCTAGCCCCACCCTATCATGTGATTTCCTGAGGTCAGATGGCCCAGGATGTGAGTGGGCGTTAAGGCATCTGGGAAGAGATCTCAACACTGGCTTATAGATGGCAGACAGTTGGTGTCACAAACCACCGCCTCTGTTCAAAGATGGCCGTTCACAGTGGACATAGATGACTCTGCATTTAATCATATAAAGAAAAATCATGTCTGCTATTGAACTGTAGGAACCTTATGTAAAGCATAGAGTACATGAACTCATTTCCAGATTGAAGATTTATTTCAATCATCAAAATGTTAGATGTGATTTTAAATTGAATTACATTAAACAGCGACTTCCCAACCAAGAAATATGCAAAAGTTCAAAAACAGCCCCAACAGCTTTAGCTGCTTACATACTAAGCTGTGTCTCCATCTTGTAGGTAGTGTCATACTGGCACAGCTGGTTCTTAATGCTTTTGGACTCAGAACATAAAAGTACATATATAAAACATATCCTAATAAAAAATATCCTGGATGGGTAGCAGGAACCATGCTGACACATGCTCATCTTTACTCGCATCACAATGAATTAGAGGGTGACACCAAATCTAAATACCAATAAAATCTCTAATAGTTTAAAGCTGTTGCTGATAGTGTAAGTGTGAATGATAAACTCTGCCATTCTTAAAGAATGTGGTAAGTTCCTGAGGTCCACAGGTGGTGAAAAGTGGACTCATATCATCAGAGCACCTGTAGCAACATGCTCAGAATGAGAGACCCAGCGTAGTTTCTTATTGACAATGAAGTACAAGCAGCGCACACATCTAATATTGAGCTTGTATTGAAATTGTGTTTTCATGTTCAGACTGCCTGTAGGGGAGAGCTGCCTTTTGTTTTGATCCAGTTTTCTCCTGTTTATGTGTTGTTAGGTAGGTTATGGTTATAGGTTGTATATTTTGTTTTCTTTGGAGTTACAAAGTTCTTTTTTCGTTTCTTTGTTATGTTGGCCTTGGCTCTCCCTGAAGTTAACCCTCAGTCTGAATCCTCAGATCTTTAACAGTAGCAGAAACTAAACCTTTTAAAACTGCCATCTTGACTCCCCCTTCACTATTTTACCTTTATATTAGTCCCTTGTACCCCCTAGACTAGCCTGGAGACATAACAAGCACCATAACAAAGCAGAAATTGAGTGTGGGTTCAAAGTGCATTTTTAAGTCTAGGTTACCTCTAGATCAGGGATGTCACAATGCCCAAAGTGATGACTGCTGAACAACAACTGATGACTAGTTCACTACTACATCATATGGAAGCCAACAGCAGCCACACTAACAAATATTTCTCATTTTATAACGTAGTATGGGAAGGTTAAAGTGATGGTGGTGCCTCAACTAAAAGTCCAAACTAGTGTGGGTTAGGTCCCATAACTGGCTGTTTGTTAAAAACCTCACTATACTGTTTTAAAAGAAGACAAAGAATAGAGCGAAATCAAAATCTATGAATCCCACGAGTGGGATTAATTTTCTCCAAAATCGACAGTGTGGCTGAATTGTATGAATTCTGGTTGTGCTTACGAACCTCGAATGGATTTTATGTGGTACACGGCACACAAAAATCTATCAAAAATGTTTTAGTATGACTTTGGTAAGCTACGAAGCCGCACAGCTTGATAAAATGTCTAAGCATTGCGGCTACTGTGGTCAGGAGCCTTGGAGTAATACACATACTGTGATTCAACATAATATTACTGTATTGTGTAAGGACCACATATGGCACTTGTTAAGAGACATGTTTAAGAAGTGCATTTCTAACTCAAGGCTGTCAGTCATGCAGCAGAACCTGGGAAAAGAGCAGCTGCGAAATCTGTCTTTGTTATTATGCTCAGCGTCTTTTTAGTTTACATTTTGACTGCACAATTGTGAGTTTTTTGTTATTCACAAAATCAACATGGGACACAGCTTTGACCAAGTACTCTCTTTTTGTTCTCACTTTATGGCTTTAAATAAAATAACGAGATATATATTGTATATCGCCATCCAGCTAAAGAATATTGAGATATGAATTTTGGGCCATATTGCCCAGCCCTAGTTCAGAGGTTGCTCATCAGAGGAGGATTTAGCTGAAATAGCTGAAACCCTGTGTAGTTTTTGCCAAAAGATCCACATCAGTTTTGTTAACAACTTGAGAATTCTGCTGGAGCACAGCTCTTTACAGTTCATGTTTACCTCAATTTCTACATTTGTATAAAACAAAATCAGAAACAAAAATTGTGTGTGAAATAGGGCAGAACACTTTTTTAATGCTGCTTTCAAACATTAAAGATTACACCTCAGGAAAAAAAAATCTCAAAAGAAGTTTAAATTAAACTTTATTTAAAGATTAGGAACACAAAACAAACACTAAACCTAAACAATGAACAAACAGAACAGGAGAATTTTAGAGCATTTTTTTAGTACCTGGTTGCCCGGGGTTCCAAGCCACATTGATCATTTTATTATAGATGAAAGAATTTAGACAGTTTTTCAACTCTCAGTAATGCTGCAGTGATCATTTGACTTTAGGACCTGCAGCGAAGTTTGGGCCCAGATAGGGCTAATGTCAGACTTAAAGACCGGATATCACAATTCATCATGGCAACAGGTAAATAAAGAGCAGCGCCTAAAAAAAAAAAGGCAGGACCACTCATAGCTGTCCTACGGTTTTTAAGCATGAAACTTTACTCCGCATGAATTTTCATGTGTCTCTTTACGTGTCCGGGATGACTGAATCTTTTCCCACAGTTGCTACAGGAATATGGTTTCTCACCAGTGTGACTTCTCATATGACGTATCAACTCATAGTTCTCTTTGAATCCTTTCCCACAGGTGCTACAAAGATACGGCTTTTCACCTGTATGACTTTTCAAATGATATTCCAAATGTGCACGCTTAGTGAATCCTTTCCCACATATGGTACAGATGTGGGGCTTCTCACCTGTGTGAATCCTTACATGAGATTCAAAATGTGACTTATAGGAAAATCTTTTACCACAAGTGCTACAAGAATATGGTCTCTCACCCATGTAACAGTTACCATGAGTTTTTAAAGCTGATACCTGCCGGAATTGTTTCCCACAGGTGCTACAAGAATACGGTTTCTCACCTTTGTGAACTCTCAGATGTGCAATCAGGTGGCATTTGAACTGAAAAGTTTTTCCACAAACGTCACATTTCAGAAACTTTTTCCTTGTGTCAGTTTTACTTTGACTCTCTGAAACAGCAGGGTTGTCTAGTCTCTGACTGTGACTTGCATTTCTGTGATCTCTCCTCTTCTTCAGCTCTGCATTTCTAGCTGATCCGGAGTCCTGATGCTGACTTGCTTCCTGATCACTTGCTTCCTGGTCACTTTCCTCATAAGTAGGATTCTCCATGAAGGTATCAGTCTCCTGTTTCAGTCCAAGCTGCTCTCCCTCCTGACTGCTGCAGGGTTCCTCCTGTTCCTCTTTAATCTGTGGAGGCTCTGGGTCCTCCTGGTCCAGACGGGCATTCCTTTCTTGGATACAGAACTGCTGGTCTGTGAGAACCTCCTCCTTCTCAATGACATGTTGCTGTTGGAGGTCTAAAAAGACAAATGTAGGGGGGTGATAGAAAAACAAACAATTGAGAAAATATATTTTGATCTCAAACATTAACATATCTCTACATAGTGAGAATGTGGCTCACATATACAAGTGAAATTTTAAGTGTACAAAACCTGAAAAGTTATTTGAGCACTGATGCAAATGACTATTTAGTTCTGACACGCTTATTAGCAGGATGATTCCTTTATGTTTACAGTGTACAGTCAATATGCATACTTGTGCATACTTGCATTCTTGTGGACTGCAAGTCACTAATACTGTTCCAATTCAATGTACGCATCAAGCCGAGAACACGAAAAATTCCGGGATGTGTCCTCACTCCGGGCGTTTTATCGAGAATGCATCAGTGTTGACTTGTATGGACTTTGGTATAGCTAAATATTCCAGAATGCATTTCATCCAAAACTCAAATGTGGCAATGGCGGAGGAGAGCGGCTAAAAACTTTTAAATATTACTCTTTCTGGATCACAAAATAAAACTTTTAAGTTAAACAAAGAGATAAGAATATAGCTGTGTAAACTTCAAATATCTGCTCGGTTTGTCAAGACATCACATATTTCCAAAAGTGCTTAGATGTTTTCGGAGCTGTCTGTTACCCACCAGTTCGATAGCTGACCGCGAGGTCAAGGATCACTAGAGCCGGCGAGAACAGCCGACTCCAAGCATATCGTTTTCTGTCTCACTCCCTTGGGCTGGAAGTGTGTGTATAGTCATTATGCCGTACTTAGCATAATGTTCAGCTTTTAATACTGCCATGTTTTACACAATAGCTGGTTAATAATTTTATGATCAATTGAACTCAACTCTAATCACAGTGTTCCCCAAACTGCAGCTGAGCACTGACTGCATGACTTTTCCCAGCAGAAGAACATTTCAGGATGTAGCAGGTTTTTAAAAGGGAGTGAGAGAGATGTGATGTGTATTTGTAAACATGTGTTTGTACAAAAAGGCTTTAAAATGCAAAAATTATTTGATTCTGAACTTAAAAAATTGTGCGCCTTACATTTGCAATCCTCAAAAGTTACACACAAAGCATTGCACACATTTCTAAAGTTTGTGCTTGTGGATCACATCATATATATTTGCAACACTTTTGAGACAAAGTTCTCTCCATACCTTCAGTGATATATGAAATCGGCTGAACTGATTAAAACCCTGAATTTTAATCACTCAGATGTTTCTCCAACACTTCTGTTTGATGTTCAAAACTTTCTGCACGTTCCAAAAACATCTGTGTCCAGTGATTTTTAGGAACAATGTACATCTTAACTCCTTTATATAAGCTGCCTGAAAACAAGAAGAAAAGAAAACATTACCTTAACAGTAACGAGCAACAACCCTTTTAAAACTAATGCCTCATTTCTATGCTGAAACTTGTCCCTTATTTTAGATTCCTCAAAGTAACCACACTTTGCTTTGTTGACAGTGCCGCAAACCCCTTGCCTTCTCTCAATGAGCTTTATGATAGTCACCTGAAATGGTTTTCACTTCACAATTGTGCCTGTTAGGGTTCATTTGTGGAATTTCTTGCCTTTGTAATGGTGTTAGGACCATTAGTTGCATTGCGGAGAAGTCAGGTTGGTACACAGTCGACAGCCTTATTTGACAACTGTTAGAATTCTTATTATGGCAAGAACCAATCAGCTATGTAAAGAGAAATGACAGTCCATCATTACTTTAAGAACTAAAGGTCAGTCAGTCCAGAAAATTGCAAAAATTTTGAACGTGTCCCCAAGTGCAGTTGCAAAAAATCATCAAGCTCTATGACAAAACTGGCTTACATCACCCCAGGACAGGAAGACCAAGAGTGAACTCTGCTGCTGAGGATAAATTCATCCGAGGGACCACCCTCAGAAATCGCAAGTTAACAGCACCTCAGATTAGAGCCCAAATAAATGCCACACAGAGTTTCGGTAACAGACACATCTCTACATCCAACTGTTCAGAGAGGAGACTGTGAATCAGGCTTTTATGTACAAATAGCTACTAAGAATCCACTACTAAGGAAAAGCAACAAGCAAAGAGATTTTTTTGGGGCCAAGAAACTCATGGAATGCACATTAGACCAGTTGAATTCTGTGCTTGGGTCCAATTTTGAGATATTTGGTTCCTCTGTGTCTTTGTGCGACGTTGAAAAGGTGAACGCATGGTGTCTATATTGGTTCCCACTGTGGAGGAGGAGGTGTGGGGGTTCTCTGCTAATGACACTATTGGGGATTTATTTCAAATTGAAGGCACACTAAACCAGCATGGCTACCCCAGCATCCTGCAGGGACATGCCATCCCATCCAGTTTGCGTTTAGTTGGACTGTCATCTATTTTTCAACAGGAGAATGACCCCAAACACACCTCCAGACTGTGTAAGGGCTATTGAGGACTATTCCAGTTATTCAGTGTCAGTGAATTGTTGCAGCTCTAGTATAGATCAAAACATACTGTTAGACATTGGAAAATGTATTTAATCTAACTGAAAAAGTCCTTAGTTTGTTTACCTTCAAGGTAAGAACCATTTCATCTACAATGATGCTAATGAGTTACACACAACCATGATGCTATGTGGAGTCTCACAAGAGTCAAATCATGGGCCCCTCTTATTGAATCTGTATATAGTTCCTTTTTATGAAATCTTTCAGGAGTTAGTCGATAAGTTGGCTTATCACAGCTATGCTGAGGATACTCCGATTTATTTGGCTCTGTCGTTATGTTCGTATCCTGAAAATGTGGACACAAAATTTCATCTAATATATCCATTCTCTTCTACTTATGAGGGCTATGGGAGTTTGCGGCCTATCCCAGCTACTATAGGACAAGAGGCAGGGTACACTCTGGACAGGTCAGCAGGCTAACACATAGAGACAACCGTTCACATGTATGGGCATTTTTTTAGACCCCAGTCCTACAAGACTGAAACAAAAATTAATGTTAGGACTTCTTTGAGCAATCTTAAATATGATCAACCTATCACTATTAGTCAGCTATGTACCACAGGCCTTAAAGTTAGCTGTAGGTAAATTGCTACTTAAAGGCCATGGCTTCACCTAGCTGTCTTAACTACATTGAACAAAAGTATAAATGCAACGCTTTTGTTTTTGCTCCTATTTTTCATGAGCTGAATTCAAACATCTGAAAAATTTTCTACATACACAAAAGACCCATAACTATCAAATATTGTTCACAAATCTGTCTACATGGACAACACATCTCCATCGCATAGAGTTGATCAGGTTGTTGATCGTGGCCGGTGGAATGTTGGTCCACTCCTCTTCAATAGCTCTGCGAAGTTGCTGAATATTGGCAGGAACTGGAACACACTGTCATATACGCCGAACCAGTGCATCCCAAACATGCTCAGTGGGTGACATGTCTGGAGAGTATGCTGGCCATGCAAGAACTGGGATGTTTTCAGCTTCCAGGACTTGAGTACAGATCCTTGCAATATGGGGCCGTGCGTTATCATGCTGCAACATGAGGTGATGGCCGTGGATGAATGGCACAACAAAGGGCCTCAGGATCTTGTAACGTTACCTCAGTGCATTCAAAATGCCATCAATAAAATGCACCTGTGTTCGTTGTCCATAACATAAGCCTGCCCATACCAGAACCCCACCGCCCCCATGGGTCACTCGATCCACAATGTTGACATCAGCAAACCGCTCACCCACACGACGCCACACACGCTGTCTGTCACCTGCCCTAAACAGTGAAAACCGGGACTCAACTGTAGGGATGGGTATCGTTTAGGTTTTATCCGATACTGGTGCCAAACCGGTACTTTTGAAACGGTGCCAGTGCTTAAACGGTGCTCGAACTGGTGCTTAAACAATGGAAAACACAAACTTTGTCCTAAAACCTGTCATGTTTAGCTGTTTTTTTATTTATTTATTATCTCATTTTATTGTCTGTTTATGTCCTGTCCTTATCTTTAACGCCATGCCCCTTGAAGATTAAAAAAAAAAAAAAGTCATTCTTATGCAGATTCCACTTAATAGCTAATACATACATTAATGGATTTCTATACATTTTAGATCAGATGAAAACTGGTTTTAAGATTCAGATAATTTTTTAAACTAGACATTCAAAATGAGAATAATAAAGAAAAGTATTTCTTTGTGCCCCCCTTTCCCTGTTAATGCCCTACCTGCTACCTTCAGCTCTGATGATTCAGTAAGGACATCTCCTGGTTTCATCTTCATGTTTCCCTCTCACCACATATCCAAACTGATATCATGACCAGCAGCTTTTACAGCTGTGGCTCCAGCAAACATCAGCTGATACTAGGAAGTAAAATTAAATCAATTCTAACAACAGTTTATCAAGCTTAAACGTGCTGCTGTTGTTTCTAGTGCGACATCCGCTAGTTTCCTCTTTCTGGCGCAAAGTGGGCAATAAACACAAGAGAGACGGGACTTGCGACAGAAAAGCCGATCAGCTGATCATTGATCAGTTTCGTGATTGATGTAGCAACAGGAGAGGGAGGGGAGAGAATTAGACAAGAAGAGGCAGTGTAAAGATGAAGCAAATTAACCCCAGCTTTGTGTCTCTTTTCATTCTAAATTAAGGGACAGATCGTGTTCTTTTTTATCTCAAAAGTTCGACCTCATTAGCTGTAATTTGTCCCGCACAGAGTCGATCATGACCAATTAAACCCTTAACAAAAAAAAATTATCGGCCCATAAAAACTAAAATGTTGCCAACACCGGGTCCGATAACAGGCACCACACCCGCAGTAGATATGCTCGGTGTGAGGTCTTGCAGCAAGCTATCAAATC
>VUQR01034745.1:0-23580 GCA_015108515.1 Hemichromis elongatus
GCATTTCTTCAGCTTAAATTATCGCTTCTATCACAAACCCAACAAAAGCCTTTGTCTAGCTAGCACACTAATAGCTCAAACCACACTGGTTTATTTTGGGTTGGAGTTATATAACTGCAATCCATCAGAGGAATATGGGTGGTATGGATACTGGCCAAAGAGCTAAATAACCATATATTGGAATGCATGTTTCTGCTCTTGTCTCTTGGCTGGCCTTAGTAATTGTTTTCAGGTTTTGGTGTTCTGGACTTTCTCAAATATTTCTGCTGAATTGACTGTTCTGCTTGTCTAAGATGTAATTCAGTTATTTTTTTGTGGTCAATCATAAGTGGCATGTTACATTGTAAATTATACCAATGGAAAGATGAAGAGATACAAAGAGATCTTACTTTGGTTATATTTTGTCGTGGTGAAATAAGTGTTGTTCTGTGTTGTCCTAAGAGCTTAATTTAATAGAAAACATCAGACTTGCATGCCCTCTTCTTCTTTCGTTTTATGGCTGATACATAAAAACAAGGTTTGCAGGTAATATGTGTTATTCATTTTTTAAATCTTTACATGAAAGTTGTTTGTGGGAAGCAATGAGAAAATGTGACCATTTGTCTGTCGTATACAGTTTTCCCACTATGGGCAGTTTATAATTACCAGTGAACCTAACTAAATACATGTCCTTCACTGTGGGAGGACCTATACCCGGAGAGACCCGATGCAGACATCGGGAAGGAGAACAAAGAAAATGAACTGAAGAATTTTAAAGCCTTTGAAATATTCAACAAGTGCTCATCAAACATTACTAATATAAAACACGTGCTGTTAGATGAGCTTCTCTCCAAGTCATTTAAAATTTATTTAAATAGTTTTCTTAGTTTTCTTGTCCCCATATGGTAAGCAAGTGTCCACATGTGATGAACAGAACAGATTCTGAGCCCATAATGTAATGATTTACACACTCACATACAGGTTTCTTAGAAGTATAATGGCAAGATGCCAAATAACCTAAAGGTGTTACCTTTTATATAACCTCCTCTCTAATGCTGCTCACATTTGTGTTGTTTCCTTCCTACGTGGCTGCTTTTCCTTCTTTTGCATAACAGACCATACTTTTCTTTAAATTGGTACCTCCCAAGTCACTCTTGTTTTTATTTTTATGTTTAGTAAGCTGATAATTTCTGTGACCATCAAACAAACAAAAAAAACCCCTAAAAACTAAACCTTGAGGTTTGAGACCACTCACACACACATCCACACAACCACAGAGCATAATAGTGCTTTGGATTGTACACAGAGTGCAAGTCCCAGACAAGTTCTCACATTTCCCAAATGCTTACATTCCACTTGTGAGCTTGCCTTGCCCCAGTACCGTGTCAGTCTGCTGAGTTTACACAGTCAGACAGCCCTGCACGGGGATGACAAGGTGACATCCATGGCTTTACAGCTCTGATGCATACACAAAGCACACACAGATACACTGTGTTTCTAAAGAAACACTTGTAAAGCTGGAACAGTAAAGCTCTCAAAAAGATTTACACCCAAGAAGAACAGAGACGAGGGAGGCTATAATGTCCTTACAGAGCTCACATAGCCCGACTGATTTCACTAAAGATCAAATTAACCTCTTTAAGCAAACTGTGTTGCTGTTGAATCTTTTATTATTTCCGAGGTAGCGGGGCCCACTGCTTACACACTTGTTTCATAAAGATGACAGATCTATAACTCAGTGTTTATACATACAGAAAGTACACATATATTATACAGTAAATCGCTCCTCACCTAGCCATTAATGTGACCTTTTTTTTCCACTGCTGCCTTTCAGTCTGTCACATAACAGGAAAAATGTAATGTTTGCATTATAGGGAGCTTGTTTAGCTATTAAATTGAGAGAGGAAGTTACAGCTTTGTCTTACAGTATGTATGCATGTGTTTATATTACCTATTCACCAGTTACAACTTTTCTATTTTTTCGTTTAATCAGGGCAAGTCACATCTAGCACAGTGAAAATCTATGTGCGTATTTATCTGGATAAGTATGAATTTCAGGCTGTTTAAGGTTCAGACATAGTTAAAATGAGAACTGGAGAATAGATTCAATACATTTTAGATAGAAATATTTGCTTAAAGGCATGTACTAAATGGCAATTAATGTACTAATTCTTCAGCTGAATGCTTTATACATCTGTGGAAATGCATTTCAGGAAGAAACTATGTTGTGTAGTTAGTTGATTTCTGTAAATAAGAAAATAACTTCAAAAACTTCTCAGTTGTTAAGGTTACATTTTTAAGAATATGTATTATGGGCGGAATCTAAATAAGCTGCATTAGAAGGCTATAAACACATAAAATCCAAATTAAGTCTTAATAACAGATATTAATAGATAAATAGCATGAACAAGAATTATATAAAAGCATAGATAACTTTGCCACTTTATTATGAGTGCATTTTCCTAGGTTAATACTATTAAAATATTTGAAAACTGAAAAGTAAAGTGTAAGACTGCTGTTAGGGTTAGTGGGTTCAGCAGCAAATGCTGTTAGCATAGAAGGATGTGTATATCTTTAATGGAAAATCATTTTTAACACAATAATTCTGACTACATTGTTACAGTGTAACACTGGTGTTCTTTGCTGCCCCCACATGGTGAATAATAATTCTACAGTGACAATAGAAAATATGCCAGTTTAGCTGTTTGTCCCTAGTGGGGCCATCAAACAGATGTAATGCAAGTAAAGTAATAATAAGTAATAATTCATACTAATAATTAATTCAGATGTAGAATTTGAAGTTCAAAATTGACTTTGACACTCTGATCTCTGTGTGGTAGTTTCACACTGATAGCCATTCACTGCTATCTTGATCAAGCTCCCCTATCTTCATTGATACCCAGCACCTCTTTCTCCTCTCTCGGTCCCCTGGTTCCCTTGGGCCTAGACACGGTGCACTTGTAATGGGCAGCTCTGGAAACCCAAACCCTCATTACCTCCCTCATTACTCCCTGCTTCACAATGGGGACCTGTTTGCAGGCTTTCACTCCCTCCCCAGATAACACACACGCATTTGCACAGACACACACATGTTCCCAAATGCACCTCATGCCCCGTCCGTCTCTCTTTTTATTCCTGCAGACTGCCTCTCTGGTCCAAGGCCCTGGTGATCAGGTGTCCACGGTTCTTTGTGTGCTCTTTTTGTTGTGGAGGACAAAAGGCGGGCTGTCTCTCTCTCTCTCTACATCTCTTTTCTTTTGTAGTTGTTTTTCTTTAGATCTGCTTTCTTTGCTCTCCTTACATTTTCTCAATCCGATAGTGATGTCAAATTTTTGTTATGTTAAACAATTTGTTATTTAACATAACAGACTGTCTTTACTTTTGGGACTATGAATTTGTACAACATTTACCTCCTTTAGTAAAATATGCCTTCTTCAATTCCCCATACACACCACTGGGGAGCAGCAGTGGTTGTCATGTTGATCTCTGTGGAAAGTGGTGGAACAAAAAATTGGCAACAATTTATCTCAGTGTCAGGCTGAAATATAGATATATATATTTATAAACCCCCTGATTCAACTTCATAAACCACAAGGATCACAATAATTATTTTTAGACTAACCCTGAGTCTGTTTTAAAACCATGCTGCAAATGCCCAGTTGGTTTTACATGATCTGTTTGGATGTTTAATGCCCCTCGCCTCTTGTCGCTTCTTTATGGCTACAGGAGCTGAGGTGCTTAATGTGGAGCCTCAAAGATGTTAATCTTTACATTTTACCATATACTGATATGTTAAAATTACATTAATGTTGCTGGACATTAAACCCATAGACAGTATTTGTATCTAACTTCACGTGAAAAAAATGTAAGCTGGCATCCATCCAAATGAATGGATAAGTCGGGGTCAGAGTTTGCAAAACCCAGTTTTTACATTTGTATGCCAGCATGGTAGATTTAAAATCAGACAAGATATGAGTAATAAACAACAAATAATTAGTAAATTCTGTAAAAAGCATTCTTGAAATGTAACACAATTACAAATATTCACTTCTGAGAACACACACTGAAGTTATGGCTCTAGGTATATTTTGCATTTACATAAATCTGTGAAAGCACATTGTGGTATTTCATCACATCACTAGTATAAACTGAACTATTTTTCTCTAACTATTCATTAAATTTTAAGGTGAAAATTTTCATGCAGTCTCTTTAATAAGACTACTTTTATAGAGATTACTGCTTAATCACTTTCAGTGCAGTATGTTGAACCTTACATAGTGAGTAAGTGGTGAAATGGAAAGATGAATTTGATTATGTGGCTCTCACACAGAGAGACTCCATCTGGTTGCCTGAAGCATTATTCCACCATGTGTAATCATGACAAAAACAACGTCTTTCCACTCTTAACAAACACACATACATATGGAAAACACGAACATACTTACACACACAATCCTGTTTCCATGACTTCAGAGGACGTTACATTGATTTATATTCCTTTCCTGGGGACATATTCTTATTGCAAGTGTTTGGCAAACTCTAATCCTAACCTTAACCTAAACTTAAATTTACAACCACATTCATCCAAGTCGTCATCCACAAATGTTATGATTTATAAATAATTGTTTTTTGTCCTCAAAAGGAAAGAATCTGTGCAATGTCCTAATAACATGAGTAATACAAGTATACACGCACACACAACTGGTGAATGGAAAGATTGTTTCATCCAAGTGCACTCCATCATGGAGGGTTACCCACAGTCCTGGAAAAACAGTAAATTGGGTCATGAAGGGAAGACTGGTGTGTTGGTTAACCACTGCAACATATGTAGATTGGGCTTTTTTCTCACACACATGCTGGTATTAGATACACACTTGGGGTCTAACGAGAAAATTTTAAACAAGAAAGCTAAAAAGAATGGACAAGGTAGCTAGCTGGCTTCTTCAGGTGATAAAAAGGAATAAAAGCAAACTCAATTACATGTGAGTTAAATCAGCACAAACACAAAACCTTATAAATAATCTCGACTAAACAGATTTTAAATGATAAAAGTTTTAAAGACCAGATTTTTAAGTAAAGTAAAAGAAACTGATGAAAATAAATCAACCCCTCTCTACGCTAAATGTTAGATGTGAGTATTTGTGTGTACCTGGACATCAGTCTTGCGTGCATGCATGTGTAAAGATTATGTGGCACATTTCCTTTTATGTCAGAAGGTTCTAATTTAGAACCATCTTTCCATGCCTGTATTGCTTTTGTTAGTATGAAGTAAACATAAAAAGGCTAAATTTAAACTTGAGCTCAATTTGTTTAGGTAACTAATTGCTTGCTAATGACTGAATGTTTGCCAGGAAGCAGTATACTTCTAGCACTGTGAATTAAAAAGACAGGAAGTGATGTTATGTCTAAAGGAGGAACACAAATAGAGACGTGAACGGGAAGAAAAATCTCATGGAATCTGTGACTGAATCAAATGAAAAGTGGTCGACCATCTTTTCGGCACTTTTAGATTTGTGTGTGAATGGGATTCTTTAAGAAAGAAGCAAATGTACACACACACATGCATACACACACAGACAGGCGTACACACATACACACACACGCACAACGGCTTAAAGATGGCATATTTCCAAATGCTCATTTTTTATGAACGTGTATAACTTACTTTTTGCGAACAGAAACCGCACATAAGGAACAAAAAGGAAGCTGAGGCAAGATCTACAGATGGGAGTAGCTGCTCAAAAGTTCACAAAATGAAGGCATCTGGCATTAGATTTTAAGCAGAGAACAACACACAGAGACATAAAAGGTTGATGTTGATGTAGAATTGTAAAATGTCATTATGGTTGTCATTTTTGCTTTGAAGAAGATCTATTAACTTGACCTGATTGATATACACCATCACAACTATGCTTTCAAAGTTTTTGATGCCTTCACTTCTTCTTTTTTGTGTTCCCTTTCATCCTCTCATTTGTGTAATATCACCTCTGTCACACTCACTACACCTTTGTCAGTCTCGTTCTCTTGTTCTCTCTGCCTGTTCTAATCAGTGCCAGTGGTGAATAATTCACTCAGTGCTGTGGGGACTGAAGCTCTTTGATTGGCAGCTTTATTTTCTCGTCTGTTACATTATTAACGTAGCTCTATTGGGCATTGTTGCTATGGGAAAGGCCATTACAGGCCAGAGAAGTGTCAGCAGTTTAATGGAATGACCATCCCCCAAAAGCACACACTAAATCTCTTTCTGCTCTCATTTCTCCATCTCTTATTCCACAAATCCTTTCTTTCCTTTTTTGTTTTGTTTTGCCCTCTTGGAGATCATCATTTGATAGTGTTACAGATGTGTGAACAAATTAGTACTGAGTAACCTATGACGTGTGTTTGGTTTGTTTGAGGTTTACACTAAAATAGACAGAAGTTGTATTTCTGTTGTGCCTTTGGTGGTCAGTCTGGTCAAGCAAGCCTGTGAGGAAAAATTATATTTGATCTTTTCAATTTGAAGTTACACTAAGCAGATAAAATATCTGGAGCCAATCATACATGTTAAAAATGCATTTGCGCTTGAAAACTGTTAATACAATGACCTAATAGATGTTTCACATGTAAGAAGCCATCATTATGCTGTAAAACCCAAATTAACCTATCACAGAGATAGAAAAACACTTCAGGAGTAGCCAAATCAGTAATCTGGTGAATTTTTAAAAAACAAAGAATGCATTGGCTTGCTCAGAAAAAGCAAAAGATCAGAAACAACAAAGAGCCAGCTTAAGTGCATGATGACAGACGTATTTCCATTGCTAAGAAAAATAATTTAACTTGTGATCAAGTCAAGAACACTCTTTAGGATACAGGCTTGTCATTGCCTAGGTTTAAACAAAGGATTTACAACAAGGCCAGATCTGACTGTAAAAAACACACCTTAGAAGAGCTTGCACATTGGTGAAAAAACAATGAATGAAATGAAACTAAGATTAACTTCTACCAGAATTATGGCAAGAGAAAAATATGGCAGAGGAAAGTAATATCTTATGAGCCGTCACATACCAAATTACCATACCAAATCTGTCAAACATAGTAAAGGTAAAGTTAAGGCACTGACATGTATGGTTGTGAGTAGAACTGGAGGACTAATGTTTATTGATAATTTACCTCCTGATAGCGGGATGAATTCTGAGTGTACAGGTCTATACTATCTTCTCAGATTCAGCTAAATGCTGCAAAACTGAAGAGACAACATAACCCAGGTCAAACTGATTACCAAAACATACTCCAAAAGCAACTTAAGAGTTTCTCAAGAAATAAAATGGAATATTCTTCAATCACCATGTGACCTGAATGCAGAAAGCCCCACAGGTGGCCTTGCACTGCATCTTTGGGGAGGAAATACAAAATTGGGTGATGTCCTTTGATTCTGGACCCAAGGATTTTCACTTAAGTATCAACCTTGTAATGCCGATGGTGCCCATACATAAAGGCTCATAAAGGCTTTTGTCAGTTTTTCCAGATAACATCTTGATGATTCCCTGACATTTTGGGAAAATACTGTGTGGACTGACCAGGCAAAAGATTAACTTTTTGAAAGTTGTGTGTCCAGTTGCATCTGGTGTAAAAGTAACACAGCATTATAGAAAAAAATGTCATACCAACAGTAAAATATTATGGTGGTAGTGTGTTGGTCTGAAGCTGTTTTGCTGGCTCAGGACCTGGAACGATGAATTCTGCTCTCCACCAAAACATTCAGAATACCCGCTCATCATTTTGTGAACTCAAGCTGAAGCACACTTGTGTTTTGGAGCAGGACAATGATCTCAAACACACCTGAAAGTCCACCTCTGAATGGCTTAAGCAAAACAAAATGAAGACTTTGGAGTGGCTTAACCAAAGTCCTGACCTGAATCCGGTGAGATGCTGTTGCATGACCATAAAAACGAGGTTCATGCTTGAAAACCCTCCGATGTGGCTGAATTACAAAAATTCTGCAAAGTGGGTCAAAATTCATCCACAATGCAGTAAAAGACTTATTGCCAGTTATTGCAAACACCTGATTGCAGTTGCCACTGCTAACAGTGGCCCAACAAGTTATTAGGTTTAAGGGGTGATCACTATTTCACACACGACTGTGCAGGTCTTGAATTTTTTTCAACTTAATAATAATGACCGCCTTCATTTGGAAACTGCGTTTTTTGTGTTATGTTTGTGTAATATTTAAATTTAAGTGTGACAAAAATAGAAAAAATAGGAAATCATGAAAGAGGCAGAGACTTTTTCACACCACTGTATATGTTTGTGGTATTGTTCTTTCAGAAACACTGTCATGTGTATATTTGTTTTTATTGTTATGAAAAATGATGTTGAATATCTCCTGGGCATCTTTCTTCCAGGTATACGTTTGCAATTATAACCCATGTGTTCAGCATTGCAGCCCTTTAACCATGGCAGAGTTATGTAAATGGAATCAGGCGACAATAACTCTTAGCCTCCTGTTCCACCACATGCGTCTGAAATTACTTCCTCAAGAACAATCATGACTCCTGCAGCTTCACTTCTGCCTGAGATTGTTTTTCTTTGTTTCTTTATAAATTTTTCAAACCCTAGTCTTCCCTTAGGATAAATACTCATTTGAACATGAATGAATGTAAACAAAACTAAACAAAACAAAACAAAACAAAGAACATGTTGGAAAGAAACACACAAGGGTTTGAATGAACACAATGAATCCAGACTAAGTCTGGAATTGGTGAACTTGTGAGTAAATTGAAAGACAAAGAGTTAAAAATAGAGAAAAGGACAACAGAGGACAATATGACGCTGGGTCTTATAGAGATTGAGGCCACCATACCTGCAATGTAATTGAGATTTAATGGTGCCAATGTCATTCTGTTTATGGGCCTTGTGGTGACGTGCGCTAAAGGAGTGTGTCTGTGTGTGTGTATCTGTGTATGTGTGTGTTTGTGCGTGTTTCTTTTTTTGCTCAAATTCAATTCACACTCTCTCACATCCCCTCGATGCCAGAGGAAGTCATCTGTCAAAGTGTGTAGCTGGGGACTTTTGCAGAGAGTGGGTGTGCCTTTATAGTGTGAATGTCTATGTGTGCCTCTATGTGGCTTTTTTGGGGCATTTTTTATTTGCTCTGATTCCTTCAGTTGCTCAGGTCTTTCAGAGTCTCAGTGCCATTAGCCCTTTGCCCTGCTCTGAAGAGAAAGACAGAACAAAACACCTCATGTACTTAATATAGCACTTCCAACAGCTTCTCTTCTCTTCTCTTCTCTTCTCTGCTGTAGAAATAGCAATAAGTCACCAGTACAGAGTCCACCAAAGGTGAGTGAGAAACACAGATGTACTGACTTTGTAATCACTAAATGATGCCACTAAAACAGAATCCTAGACTCATTACCTTTCAAGACAGTTTTGAAACTTTTCTGTTTTACAGAAAAGTCTCGATTAATTAAAGTTGCCATCAGTATGGGCTCCAGATTTTGTAACCATACTTTGTGTCCCTTGTGTGCATCTGTTTGTATATGTGGTTGAGAAAATCATATCAGAAGCCTTTTATGGAAGGCAGTAAGAAACTGGGTTACTTCTTTCATCACATTGTACTCTCACAACAGGGAACAGAAAGACGTGTGCGTTTAATTAACGAGCACAGAATTAAAGGAACACAGTGTACCAAATGATAATGTTTTCTTTTTATTAAGAGAGCAGCGATGAGAGAATTTAAAAATCTCTGTTTAGTTGCTTTATTGTCTTAGAAGCTTTTTGTCTTAGAAAATAACAGGTTGGAAATCTGTTGATACGCCTGTTGTAACACTGTGGGCAAAAAAAGCAATAAAGATTAAGTTGGATAAAAAAAGAACGTGAGGTGGGTATTAGACATCACTACTTCCCCTTTTTAACAGTTCATTTTGATGAACATTTTCCCTCAGTATTCCACCTTTACTGTAATTAGGGCCAGACCTTTACTTTCCATTAAACGTAGAAGGAATCTTGATGCAGATAACTTTAGATGTACATCTGCTTTCACTGTGATTCAGTCTCTTGCTAAAGAAGCTAATTTTACATTCCTTTCTGGCAATTTGCTGATATTTGGCAGGTAAACTTAGTTATTCAATATCAATAAAATTTTTACAACTGCTCACAGATTGGGCTGCTGCAAGCTGGTAAATGGGTTTCCCTGTTTCAATGTGCTTTCCTTTAGTCATATCGTCTCTGTAATGTTTTGTGCTCTAATAGTGCTTCAGGAGCCTGATTTTCATGCTTTGTTAAAAGTCATGATGTTATAGGACCAAGGAGTCTGCTGACATTAATATTTACACAGACAACATTTAGATTATTATTATTTTTTTTAATGTTTTTGCTGCTTTGTTAACAAATGTAGACTGAATTATTGATCCTTATATTGACTTTGCATCTCACACATACACGTAAATATGTATACACAACTTGTATATGCATTTGCATTTTATATAATATAAAAGTGAATGTTCTGTTAGTCATCTTTCAGTTTGTAAAAAATTTTTTGCACCTTTGTTTTTTTTAAAATACAAATACATTTAGAAATCAAAGAACTGTAGCAGTGGGTAGAAGGTGTCACACATACTGAGGGCAGAGTTTATATTTTGCCTGTTCAAAAGGGCAGAGATTTCTAAATGCTAAAACTGAATAATTTATCAAGGCAACACCTTTCAGAGAGGCCAGTGGTGAAGGATGAAGATGGATGGAAACAAGATGAGTGTAATAAAAGAGTGATCTGTGGCTACAGCATATAATAATATGCACACAAGCAGGAACAGATTTGTACATCTGTATTTGTGCCAGTGTGTGTATGCACTTGATGTCTATGAATGTCTTTAGTGGCTTCTGAGCCAATCCCAAGATGCATGTTAAGGAGCTCGTGTTGAAAGGCTTCTGTATTTATTAGGGTTATTCTCTCTCATTTGAAGATCATAAATTGTGTTATATATAAAGTATTTAGCATAAATGACATTGAGAAAATTACAGTAGACAAGAATAAATTGGTAATAATCTAACAGCAGCTTCTTTGTTGATTGTTAATTAAATGTGACTATAAGCTTATAGTCCACATACTGTTTTCATCAAGCAGTTAAAGTTGAGTTTGGCTTCTGGGGTAAACCTAAGATTGGATTTAACAGTGCAGGATGGGAAAAATTACCTACTTAGAAATAAGTCATACCATAACTAGTTTTTTGAAGTCCAGCAGTTATTTCTTTGTGTACAGGGTGTTTGCATACCATCTGAGCTGCTACTTTGATATGTGGCTTTGTGAATTTAGCCATCTGAATTCAGCAAGATGTAACCTGATGTTTATAACCACTATAAAGCTATAAAGGTAAAATAGCTTTTTAGCCCCTTAATCATACATTAAGGGGCTAGAAATGATCCTAATATGTACACATTTAGTTTCATTGAAAAAGCCTGCTGCATTTTTTCAGTAGCAATGCTGTGTGACCTTTTACTTACGAATAAAACGGAGGAGCGCTAAATGAATAAGATAACTATATGCTGATAAAGCATCAAGTTTGTCTTTGTCTCAGTGCAGCTAGATCTCAAACAAACAGGAGGGTGACACATCATTCATGTTTATTGGTGTTAGGAATCCAGCAGTGAATAATTGGCCAAGATGTAAATGTAAATGCCCTCTCTGCTACCTGCCACTGGCAGTTGACATTACCACCCAACAGTGACAATCTCCAATCAAGCTTCCCCAGGTGACCAGTCCAGGAGTATCAGGTTTGTTCCCTCGGCCAAATCACTGCTTACAAATCACAATTCAGCAACTCATTTTAATACAGACTAAAATTATTTATTCCAAGAGAATGAGTGCTATGACCCTCTAAAAACCCTAGCAACTTTGTCTGCTCTTAGATGACCTAAAATAAACAAAATACTGGCAAAGAGATGTTTTTAACTATAAAAGAAAAATTACAAAGAAAATAATATATAACTATTACAATTGGACCAAAGGAAAAAAAAAACCAGTTAAATATGGACTAACTAGAAATTAGGTCACTAGAAGGTAGTCCCTGTTAGTATATGACTTAATAATTGATCTAAATATTGATTTACTTTGTGTCATAGAAATCTGGCTGCAGCAGGATAAAAACATTAGCTTAAATGAATCACCACCCTCAAGTCTTACTAACCTTAAAGTACAGGCTGAACAGGAGTGGATGCAATTATTCACCCTAGCTTAGTAATAAACCAAAGACCTACAGAGAGTTTTAATTAATTTAAAAGCTTACTATTCCCTAAGAGCCTGGTCTTTATGTTTACCCTGACTAGTAAACATAAAGACCTGTTTTACTTATTGTCTATTATCCATCTGGCCCTTATTAAGCGTTTCTATCCAATTTCTTATCAGTTTAAATACAATCAGTGCAGTGGGTGATTTTAGCATTCACGTACAGAAGATGTTAAAAAATAACAGCCTGCATCAACTCAATTACATTTTCTCATTTAAATGGAACCACATCCATTTTAATCACATCTTGTGTCTTGTCCTGACACACAGCATAGAGTCTGATTATTTAAAAAGTTTATCCCAAAAACTTTTTTTGACTATTTGTTAATAGCTAGTAAGTTACTAGAAAATTATTTGTTAATAGCAATTAATTTTCTAGTAACTCACTACACAGCACAGGAAAAGCTATTTCAGTAAAATTAATTGCTTTCTGAAAGTTTTAAAGTGCTATCTTCTTTGTTATATTCCTCAATGACATGTTCTAACATAATGCAGAGATGTACTGAAACATTAGTTATCTTGTTAATAGTGTTAAATATTTGCTTTGTACGATGCTGGATTATGTGGTGCCTCTGAAAAAGAACAATAAATATGAGCGGTTTGACTTCCTGGTGTAACACATAAATGAGAACCCTAAAGCAAATAATTTGTAAGTTGGGGAGAAAATGAAAATGGTGTTAATGGTGTAAATGATGCCATCCAAAAGACTTTTTTTGGCATACGAAATTATTTATTGCTCTATTAAACAAAACAAACAAACAAACAAAAAAGAACCTCCATAAATTTAGGAATCATTACTGACCAAGGAAAATAGGAACAACCCCAGATTTCTTTTCACTACTGTAGCCCTGATGAAGAGTCAGAGCTCTGTAGAGGTGAAAATCCCTTTAATTAGTAACAACTTCATAAATTTCTTCATAAATAAAAGTTTAGTGGATTGTTTTTTGTTTTTTTTAACTGTTGTCCCACAAATGTATCGTTAAGTACTGAAACTCTAATAACTGCAGACATTTATTCTCACCCTCAGACTGACTCAGATTCTCTCCTATTGATCTATCTGAGTAAAACTTCTTCCTTGAATTCAACAACGTGTATATTAGCCGTTATTACTACAAAACTGTTTTAAAATGTTTTAAATATGTAAAACTACATCAAATATGATCAGTTTATCTTTATAAGTAGGAGACATACCCCAGACATTCAATGTGGCTGTAATTAAACTATGACTTAAAAAAACTTTACTTGATCCGGCTGTTTTAGCTGTTTTATAGACTGATTTCCAATCTTCCTCTTATTTGTGTTAAAGTGTTCCAATCACGATTCAGAAGTCACAATAGTGGTGAAACAGCACTAGTGAAGGTTATGAATGACGGCCTCTGACAGTAAACTCAACTCTGCCCATGTAAAGTTTAGTGCAACATTTCATGCTGTTGATCATAACTTATTTTTGCTATTAAAGGAAATGTAATGCAGTAGCGTGAATCATATTTATCTGATAGACTCCAGTTTGTTCATGCAAATGGAAAAACTTCACTTATTAGTTAAACTAGCAAGTCAGTCATGAAGTTCCACTGAGTTCTCTGCTGGAACCAAAACTATTTAGAGTATACATACTTACATTTGGTAGGACGATTGGAAAACACTACATGTTTTTTCATACCTATGCAGATACCTAGCAATATCTATCTATGAGGCCAGATAACAGAAATCACTTAATTAAACCGCAGGAATGTCTTTAAGCTACAAGGGTCTGGATGTCCTGTAGTTTTCTTTGTCTAAATGCAATCAAAACTACTAAACTAAAAATTAATGAACAGTATTAGCTTTGCTTTCAGAAACGCTGTGAGAAATCTTTGTATCATTTTCGACCTTGGTGAGTCCTTCAATGCACACATTAAACAAATATATAGAACTGCTTTGATTTGTCTGGGAATATATCGAAAATTGAAAACATCCTGTCTCAAAGTAATGCTGAAAAACGTTAAGAATTAATTACTCAACTATTGTAATTCAGGTTATTCAGATAAATCATATTTCTCTTGTATTGGCTTCTCTTTATTGGTTCCCTGTTAAATTAAGAATTGAACTGAAAGTCCTCCTCCTCACATACAAAGTCTTTAATAATCATCTCTTCATCACATCGTATTTTACCTAATAATACCATATAAGCCAAATAGTGCACTTTTCACGCAGACTGCAGGCATAGTTGTGGCTCCTACCGTTTCTAAAAGAAGAGGCTATCAGCTATGAGGCTCCTCTTCTGTGGAACAAATTCCCAGTTTGGATATGGGAGACAGACATCCTATCTATTTTTACAATTAGACTCAGAACTTTTCTTCTTGATAAAGCTTATAGGGCTGGCTCAGGTGACCCCGAACCATCTCTTAATTGTGCTGCTATAAGCTCACACTCCTGCAAGACTTCATGTGATGCACTTACCTCTGTGTCTCCCCTGATACTCTCCATGTGTTTATATGTCACAGCATGTTATTATATTTTTGTCTCCTCTCTCCTTGTTTTCATCCAGTCTGCCTTTTCTTTTCTTTTCTTTTCTTTTCTTTCCCCCCCTCATCTGTGGCAGATGAGCGTTCCTCCTTGAGCATGATTCTTGTTATTAAATGGGAATTTTTATTCCCACCATTGCGAAGACTGGTATTGGCCATTTGATTTTAGGGGATTTCTCCTGAATACTATAGGATCTTTACCTTTACCATTCCTAGCAAGAGGAAACCCTTTATTATGTCACCCTTTATTAAAATGGTGTAGTTTCGAATATTGAGGTATATTTATGCTAAAGTAATCCCTGTGAACATAAAGCTCAGGCGTCACACTGCTCTGACTTCTAGGTTTCCAATGTTTTTGTTTTTACTTCAGTCATATTGTCATAAGTTGCTTGTTATGGTAATCTGCTCCAGGCACAGCACGCCATCGTCCAAAGCCTGTTAAACTATGGTCTTCTTGGCAAATGTATGAACACACTCTCTCCAAAGCAGTCTACTCTACTGAGTGTTAGAGGAGATAAATGGTCTTGGGCTGATTCCAAATTTGCATTTACATTTTGAAGTTGTTTCCCTGAACTTATAACATTCAGTCAAAGTAGATCTTAATGCAAGCAAGCCAGACTTTAGGCTGCAAATATAAACACATTACAGGATAGTGGAAATATAAACAAATTTAACAGGTTCTGGAGAAGGGCTGAAAATTGATATTTGACACCTGTGAACACAGGTCATCATGCCATCTACAAATGCAGGTTACAGCAGCTCTATCATGCATTGAAGAGGCCATATGTAAACTGAAATGTTGCTATCTTCTATGGTCAACGCTCCTTTAAAATGGACTGAGGCAAAGTGGAAAACTGCAGTCAGATGAACTAAACTAGGAATTCCTTTTTTGGAGAAAAAAAAAGGATGCCAGGACTAAAAAGGGAGAGGGAACATTAAGTCCAGCAGCTGGTCTCCTCAGTTTACAGACCTTTTTGGACTGTAGTTAAAAGAAGAGAGGATGCTACACGACAGTTAACACGGCCCTTTCTCAACTTCTCTGAGATATGTTACTGTCAGCACATTTAAAATTATCTTTAACAGATACAGCTGGGCACGAATCATGTAAAAGCAGCTCAGGAGCTTTCAAAGGTGAGTAGATTGAATATTCTGCAATGGCTAAGTGTGCTACCTGTTCTCAGTACATGTAATCTGCATTTAACTAGCTGAAGACAAAACAAAAGAAAAACAGCAGCTGAAGAGAACTCCATTATACTCGGCTTTAGGCATCATCATCATATCAATAGTATTTAATTTAACAGTTTAACCTATGATACATGGGAACCTGAAAATGGGTGACCGATATTGTTTTTCTATTCTAAATAATATGTTATATAATTTTTAATGTTTGGTGCGCAGCTAAAACAACAAAAAAAATAGACCAAATGATTCTTACTTTGTGAATAACTTACATGACCTCTGTACACACTTGCATGCATGCATTTCAGTTTGGCTGATAATTTAGGAATGGAAGTTTACAATAAAAATACATGAACAAATATTAATATGAAAGTAGTAGTCAGAAGTTAAGTAAGTACTTATTCATAACATTGCACTGTTTGCAAGTGGCAATGGGTCGACTTGACAAGGATATACTGCTTAAGAGAGGAGTTACAAGGAGACTTTCAGTAACTTTTCAGTAACTCCTTCTTCACAGTTTCAGTTTTGATTTTGCCTCAGATTTTCCCCTCTCCTTCTCTTCCGGTGCTTCATGGACTTTGAGAAATTCCTTCTTCACATTTACTGATTTGTTCTTTAATTTCACTTCCTTCTTTGCTTCCTGCATTTTAGTTTTTTGCTCTTCTGGTGTTTTCTGAGCTTCTAAAAATTCCTGTTTTACTTTTTCAGTCACACTTCCTGCCTCCTGTCTTCCCCCTTTCTCCTGTTAAAGTGCCTGCTAAACTTCTAGTAATTCATTTTTTAGATTTTCTTCTTCTTTCTTTACTTTTGTAATTTTATTTCTTACCTCTTGTGTGATTTTCAGTTTCTTCCTTTAACTTCTGTGCTTCACTTTTCTCCTCTTTGACGGATGTTGGAGTTTGCAGGGGGGTTTTTTCTATTGTTTCCTTGTTTTTGTCCAGGGAACTACACAAAGTTGCATTTTCAAGTAGCAGACTTTTAATCTTTGTGCATGTAAAATGCCAAAGCTAAGAGCTTGTGTGGCATTATAGTTCTAACCATAGTTTGAACATGATGTCAGAGCTCCTGGGACATGCCCACCCAGCAGGCAAAACAGTATGGTGGTCCTTTGCCATCCAGCCATCTTTGAGTTTAATTTAGCAAAAATGCCAGATAGCAGATAGTTGCCATGCTATTAGATGCAGCAATTGACATTTATTTACAGCAGCCAGAAGGGTGAAGAGTATGGTATTATCATGTGAACACACCTCTCCTAACCCTGCCTTACAGGCCAAATTGGAACAAATTGCCCATAAGGAT
The DNA here is from genome assembly GCA_015108515.1 of Hemichromis elongatus. Lineage (NCBI taxonomy): Eukaryota > Metazoa > Chordata > Actinopteri > Cichliformes > Cichlidae > Hemichromis > Hemichromis elongatus. The sequence goes on from VUQR01034745.1 coordinate 17,221, forward strand.
AGTGAGTCAGCCCACGTGATTGCATGCCATGCCTTAATAAAACAGTACTGTTAAGTGCTGCATCACCAAATCCTGCTCCCATTGCCTAGCAACAGGAGCTGTCATTGACAAATGGACACTACCAGAAATATTACTTTCTGGGGCCTGTTTCATTCTTTAGAAAAGAAAATATATCTTAGTATCCCAAATCAAATCAAATCAAATTTTATTTGTCACATACACAGTCATACACAGTACGATATGCAGTGAAATGCTTTTTACAACTGCCCGTGACCTTAAAATAAAAGACTACGAAATAAAGACTAAATATGGAAGGGGAAAACCAAAGGTAAGTTTAACTAAGAAAGACTAAAACAAAATATAGAATTAGAATAAAATAACATAACTGTACAGTGCAAAACATACAATAAAGAGACATGAAAAAATAGAAAATAGAGACAGCTGTATTGTACAGGACCAAATATACAATATAAGAAACATGTATGAGAATACGATAAGTATGGTATGGTAGAAATAATGACAGCTGTACAATACAAAGATATAGAATTATTGGTTATGAATAAATAAATAAAAATGTTACGGATATAAAGTGATTAGAGTGTTTAAAGTGACTGTGCATCCGGATAGCAGAATGTCCACAGTAAGTGCAAAACCATGTGTGTGGATGTGGAAATTGGATCAGTACAGTGTGGTGTACTGATTAAGAGAGCGTATCGCCTGCGGGAAGAAGCTCCTCCTCAGTCTCTCTGTGTTGGTCTTCAGGGAGCGGAATCGCTTTCCTGACCTCAGCAGGGAGAACAGTCCATTGCTGGGGTGGCTGAGGTCCTTCACAATCTTCCTGGCCTTGGTCCAGCACCGCTTGCTGTAGATGGAGTGCAGGTCAGGGGGCTCAGTGCGGATGATGCGCTCAGCTGATCGCACCACCCTCTGTAGAGCTCGTTTGTCCTGCATGGTGCTGTTCCCGAACCAGGTTGGGATGTTTCCCGTCAGGATGCTCTCTATGGTGCAGGAGTAAAAGTTCCTGAGGACCTTGGAGGGCAGATGGAAGTCTCTCAAGCGCCTGAGGTGTTAGAGACGCTGTCGGGCCTGAGTTGTTTCTGTGATGTACTGAAGTATAATAACAAGCAATTCATACATTTCAAAGGCTTTTATCGACAATTACATGACATTTATGCAAAGAGTCAATATTTGCAGTGTTGGCCCTTCTTTTTCAGGACCTCTGCAATTCGACTGGGCATGCTCTCAATCAACTTCTGGGTCAAATACTGACTGACAGCAACCCATTCTGCCATAATCACTTCTTGGAGTTTGTCAGAATTAGTGGGTTTTTGTTTGCCTACCCACCTCTTGAGGATTGACCACAAGTTCTCAATGGGATTAAGTTCTGGGGAGTTTCCAGGCCATGGACCCAAAATTTCAACGTTCTGTTCCCTGAGCCACTTGGTTATCACTTTTGCCTTATAGCACGGTGCTCCATTGTACTGGAAAATGCATTGTTCTTCACCAAACTATTGTTGGATTGTTGGAAGAAGTTGCTGTTGGAAGGTGTTTTGGTACCATTCTTTATTCATGGCTGTGTTTTTAGGCAAAACTGTGAGTGAGCCCACTCCCTTGGATGAGAAGCAACCCCACTCAGGATGCTTCACTGTTGGCATGACACAGGACTGATGGTAGCGCTCACCTTTTCTTCTCCGGACAAGCCTTTTTCCAGATGCCCCAAACAATCGGAAAGAGGCTTCAGCAGAGAATATGACTTTGCACCAGTCCTCATCAGTCCATTCACCATACTTTCTGCAGAAAGTGGGTTTTGATTTTTTTTGGGGAGAGAAGTGGCTTCTTTGCTGCCCTTCTTGACACAAGGCCATTTTCCAACAGTCTTCGCCTCACTGTGCGTGCAGATGCGCTCACACTTGCCTGCTGCTATTCCTGAGCAAGCTCTGCACTGGTGGCACTCCGATCCCGCAGCTGAATCTTCTTTAGGAAATGATCCTGGCACTTGCTGGACTTTCTTGTACGGCCTGAAGCCTTCTAAACAAGAACTGAACCTCTTTCCTTTAAGTTCTTGATGATCCTATAAATTGTTGATTTAGGGGCAATGTTAGCAGCCACAATATCCTTGCCTGTGAAGCCATTTTTATGCAACGCATGGTTAACAATGGAAGAACAATGATTTCAAGCATCACTCTCCTTTTAACATGTCAGGTCTGCCATTCTAACCCAATCAGCCTGACATAATGATCTCCAGCCTTGTGCTCGTCAACATTCTCACCTCAGTTAACAAGACGATTACTGAAATGATCTCAGCAGGTCCTTTAATGACAGCAATGGAATGCAGAATGCAGTGGAAAGGTTTTTTTGGGATTAAGTTCATTTTCATGGCAAAGAAGGACTGCGACGCACCTCGCCACAGTCGGTTCCTGGGATTTCACAACGGTCGGCTGTGGTGAGTAGAAAGGACAATGTTATTGGTTTGAATTGTGGGACTGTTTACTCGGGGGTTATTCTGTTTGGCAAATGACAATAACTGCTTATCACCTGTTCAGATTGCTGCCCAACAAGCTTCAGCTCAGGTAGCTGCCCAGCTGCCACTAGCTCAGTCTCCAGTGACCCCGCTACCTGTTGCTCAGTCTCTAGTGCCCCCGCTACCTGTAGCTCAGTCTTCAGTCTTGTCAGCCACTCAGCCATCCATCATCTCTATGCAGGCAGACAATCTCATTCCCAACCAGGGCGTTTCTCATAACTTAGCTGTTTAGGTGCAGATATTCACTCCACGGTCTCCCCAGAGGCAAAGTCTCAGTCCCCAGCTGATTCTGAACCCCTGAAGTTTAGGCAGCCCCCCAAGAACTGCACCTTTTCAGCGCTGCCTGGGCTAAGCAAGTGCCCTGCGCAGCTCCAGTTACCTTTGTGTCTGCCAAAGGTCCCCGCACCTGCTGGTTCTGTTCTGTGCCCACCAGAGGTCCCCGCACCTGCTGGTTCTGTTCTGTGCTCACCAGAGGTCTCCGCGCCTGCTGGTTCTGTTCTGTGCCTGCCAGAAGTCTCCGTGCCTGCTGGCCCTGAGTCTGTCTTTGCTGGAGGGTCCATGGGGCCCGTTCAGCAGCCTGCCTCTGTTGGAGTGACCGAGGGACCAGTTCAGCAGCCTGCCTGTCCAGCCATCACCGTCACCTGCAGCTTCCGCTGGGGGGTCCGAAGAGCCCGTCCAGCCAGCACCATCGCCTGCAGCTCCATCACCTACGGTTTCGACGCCGTCGGCTGCAGCTCCATCATCTACGGCTTCCACATCCTCGCCTGGTCTAGCCTCTGCCTCGCTGTCCGATCCAGCTCAGCCAGGACCACCTCAGCTTCGCCGGCCACTTTCCAGGCCATTGACTATATTTCTTCGTTGTCGTGGACAGCTGTCTGAACTCTGTCGCTGCCGCCACTTCCTCCGGATCTGTTATGTCGCTGCTGCTGCCTTCTGTGTGGCCGGCTGCCAGAACTGATCTCCCGCTGCCGCTGCCTTCGTCCCTGCTGCTGTTTTCGGCCCCTTAACTGTTCTGTTTCAGAGTCCCTTGCTGTTGGCCTCCTGGGCGACCTCCATGAACTTTTTGAACCCTGTTTTTGAACTGTTTCCTGAGTTCCTGTGTTTTTGATGGACTGTTTTTTTTGTTTTGGACTTGAAGGTCTGTATTTGATGGTAGTGTGTTCAGTTTATGTTCCCCCTGTCCTGTCATGTCTGATTACTCCCAGCTTTGCCCTCCCTTCTGTGTCTCATTCCCCGTTATCTCTTGTTATACCTTGTGTCTGCCTCTGTAAGTTGCTGGTTTGTCTGCGTTATCCCCCTCCGTCATCCTGAGTGGTTTCCTTACATCTGCCTACGTCTCCCTGCTTCTCTGTGTCACTAGGTTACAGGTTTGTTTTATGCTTAGTTTTTCCCATTTTAGGTTTTCTCAGTTCTGTCTTTCGCCACCCTTGCCTTTTGTATTTTTCAACCTCCTTAAATAAAGCTCCCTCACATCAGTACTGCCTGCATCTTGGGTCCTTTTATAATCCCACACGGCTCATCCTGCGAGCCTTGACACCTTATTTTAACATTCACCAACTCTGTTAACAAACAAAGGACTTTTGTGAGGTAGCTTGAACAATCAAGTAAGAAATAACATAAATTCTTCACTTATGGACTTTAGTGCAACAGTAAATACAAAAAAAAAAGTCTAATATAAAAACAAATAGCACCCCAACTTAAAATATCCTGCAGGCATGTAAACAAATAAAAGTGCCACAGTGTTTTCAAACTCTCCTGCAGCGTGAGCTGACTCGTCTTTGGCTGGGTTTCCTGGGTAAATTCACTATATTGTGTTTCTGGGACGGAATGAGGGTGAGGGACGGAGAGGACCTGCTCGTGTTTATCGAGGCTTTCCAGGCCACGGCGCTGGCCTGTCACTGGCCGGAGGAGGAATGGGCCGCCCGGCTGTTGCCGCTTCTGTCGGTCGAGGCGCAGACACCTGCCCTGAGCTTGCCCCCGGCTCGCGGGGGGTGTTCGAGGATGTGTGCCGGGCGGTGCTGGACTGTTTGGGCCTCTCCCCGGAGGATTACCACCGTTGCTTCCGGGCCAGCAGGATGACGGGAGGGGAGTGACTGTTTGCATGGGCTTGGCAGTTGGAGGATGCGGTGGCGAGGTGGCTGCGACCAGGCCCCTCGGCTCGGCTGCTTAATCTGGTCGTTCTCGAGCAATTTGTGGGGGGCCTGCCTGAGGCGACGGCTCGTTGGGTCCGCTGCCACTGCCCGGCAGATCTGACAGCGACGGTTACGCTGGCAGAGGATCATCTGGCGGCCAACCCGGACTTACCCTCATTTCCAATTGCGGAACCATCGGCTGTATCGAGTGAGCCGCGACACTCACACTAATGAGATCTGCACACAATTGTTGGTGCCGCAAAGCCGCCAGGAAACGATTTTCTAGGCGGCTCATTCGAACCCTATGGAGCGCATAATGGCGCATAATGGCCCGATTCTATTGGCCGGGCATTTGGGCCGACGTGCACACCAGTGTGCGTCGTGCCCGGAATGCCAGCTGGTTAACCAGCCGGCTGTGCCAAAGGCACCGTTGCGCCTATTCCACTGATGGAGATCCCGTTTGACCGACTTGGTATGGATCTCATCGGGCCATTTCACCGGAGTGCACGCGGCTATTGCTTTGTATTGGTCCTGGTGGATTATGCAACGCGATACCCGGAAGCAGTGCCGCTGCGCACCATTTCAGCGAAGAGCGTGGCACAGGCACTGTTTCAGGTCATCTCCCGAGTCGGTATTCCGAAAGAAATACTGACTGACCAGGGCACGTTGTTCATGTCGCGCACATTGCGGGAACTGTATGAATTACTGGGCATTAAATCTACCAGTGTCTACCACCCTCAGACCGATGGGCTGGTAGAGAGGCTGAATAAGACTTTAAAATCCATGATTCGTAAGTTCATTCGCGAGGATGAACGCAATTGGGATCGCTGGTTAGACCCTCTGTTGTTCGCAATGCGGGAGGTGCCCCAGGCCTCCATGGGATTTTCTCCCTTTGAACTTTTGTACGGCAGAAAGCCGCGGGGGGTGCTCGACCTGATTAAAGAAAACTGGGAGGAAGGTCCAAGCCCTGCAAAAAGTGAAGTTCAGTACATGCTGGACCTGCGAGCAAAGCTGAATACACTGGGGAGACTCTCACGGGAGAATTTGCTCCAGGCCCAGCAGCGGCAGCAATGCCTGTAAAACAGAGGGGCGAAACTGAGGCAATTTTCACCTGGAGATAAAGTGCTTGTGTTACTTCCTTCTTCAAGCTCTAAGTTACTCGCCAAGTGGCAAGGACCCTTCGTGGTCACACAGCGAGTGGGGGACGTTGATTATGAAGTAGTACGGTCGGACAGGGGCGGAGCCACGCAAATTTACCACCTCAACCTCCTCAAAGCCTGGAGAGAGGCGGAGACCGCCTCTCTGGTGAGCCTAGTAAGAGAGAGATGAGTTGGGGCCGGAGGCACCAAAATCTACCATCCCCGCCTCCCTCCATTGTAGTGACCATCTCACACAGGCCCAGAGGGCGGATGTTGCTGCGTTGCAACAGTGCTTTGCCGACGTGTTCTCCCCCTTGCCCGGCCATACTTCTCTCATAGAGCATCATTTTGAGACGCAGCCTGGCGTGACAGTGCGTTCACGGCCCTACAGGCTGCCGGAACATAAAAGGCAAATTGTTCAGAGGGAATTAAATGAAATGCTGATGTTGGGAGTCATAGAAAAATCGCACAGTGCTTGGTGTAGCCCCATCGTTCTTGTGGTGAAGAAGGATGGGTCTATACGGTTCTGTGTCGATTATCGCAGGGTGAATGAGGTGTCACGTTTTGA
>VUQR01034746.1:0-15081 GCA_015108515.1 Hemichromis elongatus
TAAAAAGATCTGCCTTGAATAAAATTTACCGATTGCAAGGTGCAGCCTGTGTCCAAAACACTGAAGTCTGCAGCTGTTTAGCCCCGTGGCTCTCACAACATTGGCACCGTTGTCCGTGGTGATGCACACTTGTCGGTTTTCTTTAAGATCCCAGCAGGCTAGCACCTCACGTAATACATGGGCTATATTTTCACTAGCGTGAGAGTCAGTTCAAAGTCTTTGGTGAGGAAGTGCACTGTGAAACTCCTATATGGTTCCGTTGTACGACTTGACCATAGGTCTGTAGTGCTTGCGTAGTTTTCAGCTTGGTTCGTTTCAAACATGACGGTCTTGCGGCATGTTTCGTACATTTGTGGAATGGCGACATGGGAAAAGTAGTTTCGTGAGGGGATGCGGTATCTCCGGTCCATTTTATGTAACCGACTGGTAAGGCCTCTCTGCTAACTGTACTTATAGGCATCATGTCTTTAGCCCAGAAATGTGTAATGGCCTCTGTTATTTCTTTGAACTGCTTCGACGTTACAGAGACGGCTCTGCTCTTTATCTTAACTTTAGCAACCTTGTTTGGCTAGCCCTATCTTTCTGGAACTCTTCAAACAGTTCTCTGTGGTTGTATTGAAGATGATGGGGGAGATTAGTTCTGGTGGTTGCCACGAGTGTTCGGCAAGTTTTGCAGAGTACCTGTGTTTGGAGAACTTCGTCTTTATTTTTTATTTTTTTTGTTTGTTTTTTTTTAGCCATGAGTTCATTGTCAGTAGCGTTCTCGTCATGCATCTCGCTCTCAGCCATTACAACTCTGACTCGTTGCTGCAGCTTTGTTTGCAAATGGATTAGAGGCGGGCCTCCAATCCATTTGATTGGTTAATGTCATGAAGGGCTCCATTCGACTGGTCAAATGTGTAAAGGGGTTTCTTTGATTGGTAAATTCTTTAAAGCACGTGTGTAAACAATTTAAGGTATCCAATTATCGCAGTTTACGCCATCTTTTGCAATGGGCCCATCGCACAGGCTGATATCGCGATGACAATAAATTTTCGATTTATTGTGCAGGCCTACTGTCCACAATTAAAAGCTAAAAATAGAGTTTTAGAAAATCTCCACCCTGGCAGGAGTTCTTAAAAATCTCCGTTTTCAGTGACCCAAAAATCCGTGTATTTGTGGATGTAGCCGCCTGCTTCCTGGTATCATATAACAGGACACTGGAGTAAATTCTCCATCATCTCACACTTTTTGACGTTTATTCAGCTGTAATCTCAGCCAAACCTATTTACTCAGGAAGAAATAAAACACTAAAAAAGGCCAAACAATAACATGTTTAAGTTATCTAAGTGAGTTATACATAGTAAGTGTCATATCATGTTTAACCTGAGTAGCAGAAGGCCGTGGGGCAGATGTGCCGGGAGTTCGGTGTTCTCACCAGCTCTAGTGTGCTAGCTATCAAGCTGGTGGGGAACAGGCGTCTCCAAAACTGCCAGAGCACGTTTGCAAATATGTGATGTCTTGATAAACCGAGCACATATTTGAAGTTCGCACAGCTACATTCTCGCCTAAAAATATCTTAAAAGTTTATTTAATGACCCAGAAAGAGTAATAAGAGCAATATTAACACTTAGTAGTGGCCGCCATTGTTGGAAACTTGAATTGGCTGGGCTGCGCTATGAATTCTGGGATATGATGGGCCACGAAGGATACACCTAACCCATGCTCAAAATCTGGAGAAATGAGGACGCATTTGTCGGCCACATTCTGAGGAGTCTACAAATTTGGACAGGCTACGTCGCCTCACTGTGACGTAATCAGTCTACAAATGCGGCCTCATGAGGATGCAACCCATGAATTTGGACACCCCTTATATCTGTGTCGGGTGTATCGGTGCCTTTGAAGCCACCTCTCTCTTAGCACATCTGGGTGGCCTGTGGCCTCTGCACCATGGCAGCAGGAAATCCCTGGCAAGTAGTCCTTATGCTAGAATTGTGTTATAATGATCAATTGAATGTCAGTCTTTCTGGCAGCTCTTTGCTTCACTCTTAACTTATCAGCTCACATGAAATGGCTTTTTCTCTTGAGGTGTATGGGATCCATGTAATTGTGCAACTTAATCTTAGCAATTAAAGACTAAAAGAAAATTAAATGAATGAGAAGTAAAATTTGTAGGGTATGGACTAATAAGTGTATACTTCTGTCTACTCCTTTTCAAACAAAAGAATGAAGTGATATTTTGTAATGATTTTGAATGCATGTTTGAAATAAAAATGAACTGAACTGAATATACTATTCTGGGCAGTTGTGTTAAATTGAAAATTTTATATAATTTATTTCATGTTTGCTATATTAGTTTAATAAGCATTTTACATATAGAGCTGCAGAACTGTTAATTGTACAGATACAGCCACTTAACATGGCTGCCTTATCAGTGACAGGATCATGATGGATGCTTGGTGGAATCCTGATGAATTGCCTGCTGTAATGATATTCCCCCAACTACATATACGCCAAAGTTGCATTCAGAAAAACAAGTGGTAATGTTTTGTGTATCCACCAGGGGGGGCAGTGTGGAGTCTTGCTACACAATATATTTATACCATTTAAATTTGTTCAGGGATTCTATAATTATGATAGAATCAGCCTTTAATATAAAATATTGTTAAAAATATATGTTTGCAGCAAATAAAATACAGGTTTCCAGACAGAAAGTGATGCTTGCATTCTATTATTATTGCTGACTTTCATTTCTGAACATGAAAACAGATAAATCACTGCATAAATGTTAGGGCCAACTTTACCAACAGATAAAAGAGCATAGATATTCATTAGCACAGTGTATGCCCAGCTGTAGCTCTTCCTAGAACTGTGTTCTTCTGGACAGAGATCTCTGATATTGTTCTTGGGATCTGCTGGAGCCACTTGCCAAGCTTGGGAGTCACTGTACCTAGCGCTCCAATTACGACTGGGACCACTGTTACCTTCATCCTTTTTATATATACGTGTGTTTTATATGCTTGTATAAACACCATGTTTGGATGCAGAGTTTGGTCTGAAGCCCTGCTGAGTTGTGAGTGGCTGATGATTCCTAGAACCAGGAAGGAGTATTTCTAGTGGCAACTCATGAAAGAAGAAACCTTTCATTTCTGGTCTGTGTACATAAATACTTTTTTTTGTATGGTAAAGGGAAAAAACTGTTCTGTTTGCTGCTTCACATCACTTTGTTGCCTCAGTCAGCTTTTCATTGAGAGTGTGTATGCATATGTGCCTGTGTCCATGCATATATGCAGCTTAACTTTACATGCTTATAGTATCCTTCTATAGATGGATAGAAGTTTTATGACAGGCAGGCTTCCCAGCAGGACTGTCTCTCTGAGTTACATGTTAACCTGTAGTTATGTTAGCTAGGTCAGATACAGCGACATAATCCCTCTTTCCAGTGCAAGTTGCTGGTTACCATTTGCCATGTATTTCAAGTCTAATTAGCCTGTAATAAAAATCTAATTACAGGGTGTGAGCTGACAGTAAGTGGGACTTCTTTCAAGAGAGTGATGCTATTTTTCTTTGTGGCTGATGTGGTGTGTGTGGCCGACATTTAGCTGACACAAGCTTGTGGGATTTGCTGGTCTAGTAACAGCATAGCAATTATGCAGCAGAAAAGTAGATGAAAAAATATTTTAAGTTTGCATTGTTTACTGTCTTTATAAGAAGATCTAAAGAGATGAAACGTTTGATGAATAATTATCATTCTTAAAACGTTTATATCCTCAGAAACCACATCTGTCCAGCAATGACAAAATAATACTAAATACAGCTCAGAACTTTCATTGTATAACTTTTTCAGCAGGTGGAGTCTGATATTGATGTGTACTGTTGAATTAAAAAAAGGTGCTTAAGTTTTTTTCTTGCTTCTTTAAATTTGACAAAACTGGCAAGTTGAGGTGCCCAGTTCTTACAGAGGGATATTTGAAGCATGTGAATTAATGAAGTTATACTATAGTATATGTTATAATTATCAGAATACTGAACTTGTAACATGCAAGGGTTAATCCTCTGCTATAGAGCTCTTGCTCCAGCAGCTCACTCTGCACAGGAGCTGCACCCACATAATATCACACATAAAACCATACACATTTGTTCAAAGTAATTATAGGTGTGTATAATGTGACTTTTATATTTAGCAAATTAAATTCCAAGTGTAAAATCTATGGGAGCTCTTGCTTTGGCACAGCATAAACAGCAACTCCCTCTTTACCATTCGCCAAAGACACCATTTTTGCAATGTGTGAGAGACATTTGTTGCTCAACTTTTTCTCTGAGTGACTGTAACACACTGTAATACCGTGATGTGAAAAATGTTTGCCCCCTTCCTCATTTCCTTGCAGCAACAGCTGCACTCAAGCGTTTGTGATAATGAGTCTTTTACAGTGCAGTGAAGGAAATTTGGCCCACACATCTTTGAAAAATTGTTGTAATTCAGCTACTTTAAAGGGTTTTCAAGCATGAACTGTCTTTTTAAGGTCATGCCAGGGCATCTCAATCTCAATTCAGGTCAGGATTTGACTAGACTACTGCAAAGTTTCTGTTTTGTTTTTCTTAATCATTTCAAAGGTGGACTTGCTGCTGTGTTTGGATTATTGTCCTGCTGCAGAACCCAATTGTGCTTGAGCTTGAGGACACGAAGAGATGGCCAGACATTCTCTTCCAGGATGTTTTGATAGCCAGCAGAATTCATGGTGCCATTTACCACAGCAAGTCTTCTAGGTCCTGAGGCAGCAAAACGGCCCCATCACCACTGTATTTAACTGTTGGAATAATGATAACTTTCTGAGAGCTGTGTTATTTTTACACCAAATATTATGGGACACACACAAGTTCAACTTTTGTCCTGTTAGTCCACATAGTATTTTCCCTAAAGTCTTGAGGATTATCAAGATCTTTTCTGGCAAAACTGAGACGAGCCTCTATGTTCCTTTTGCTCAGCAGAGTTTTCATCTTGGAACTCTGCCATGCTGACCATTTTTGCCCAGTCTCTTTCTAATGGTGGAGTCATGAACACTGACTGAGGCAAGTGGGGCCTCTTTGGTTGTTCTTTGGTTGTTGTTTGGTTGTTCTGTGGTGTGACCTCTTGGATGAGTCATTGCTGCGATCTTGGGGTAATTATGGTTGACTGGCCACACCTGGGAAGTTTCACCACTGTTCCACGTTTTTGCCATTTGTGAATAATAGCTCTCACTGTGGTCCGTTGGAGTCCCACAGCTTTCGAAATGGCTTTATGTTTTCAGACTGAGAGATCTCAAATATTTTGTTTCTCATTTGTTCCTACATTTCCTAGGATCACAGCACAATGTCTGGCTTTTGAGATTCTTTTGGCCTGCTCCACTTTGTCAAGCAGGTCTTATTTATGGGATTTCTTAACCGAGAACAGGTGTGGCAGTAATCAGGCCTAGGTGTGGAAATTGTACTTCCAAAGATGTGATACACCACGGTTAATTTATGCTATACCTGTGTGCATCAAGGTGCTTTATATTGTAAAGTTAAGACATTACAGTAATACAAATAAAAAAGAGAAAACCGTAACAATCATATCATTCCCTATAAACAAGCGCTATGGCGACAATGGCAAGGTTTCTTCCTTTTAACAGGACAAAACCTCCAGAAAAACAGGGCTCAGGGACGTGGGGCCATCTGCTGCAACCAGTTGAGTGTGAGGGCAGTTAGACAGGACAAAGACAGGCTGTAGAAGAGAGCCAGCAATTAATAACAATTAATCAATAAATGCAGAAAGGAAAAAGATGAGTGAAGAAGAAACGCTCAGTCCATTATATCGGTGTTAGCTACACTGGTAAGCAGTGTTTTAGCTTCCACTGCTTTGTCATTTACCATTGCTAATTTTTTGAGAGGCAACTAACCTGTCTGCAATACATTTTGGAAGAACCATGCCTTTCAGGAAGTGTGTTGAGACAACTGTTAGTGTGAAGTGGTACTATATAAATAAAATTAATGGAAGTAGTATTTCAGATGTTGTAATGACAGATTCCCTTAAATTGTTTTTACTCCAAGTACAAATATAAAAAAAACAACTGTTTGTAAGTAGTGTTACTGTACTAGCTAAGATATGTAGTGATGCTGCCAAAAGTGAACAAAAACAGCCTGAAAGAGTTATTTCAGTACTGAGGCATAATTAGTGTGCCCCCAACCAGCTGGAAAAACTATTTTTTTCAGCATTGAAGTTTCCCAACAACCAGCTTCGACCCCATCTCCACCATCACTTACGGAAGCTGACACCAAGATGATAGTTTAATAATGTCAGAAAAAAGAAGAAAAAGTGTTATTTTCTGCGTTTTGCTTAGGATTGTTGTCACATTTTTCACTCACGAATGACTACTGAATTTTATTTAAATGCAGGCTTAGGTTTCCGTTTGCATTGTTTCAATTTAGGACCACTGCTGCCAAGCGAAATAGGTTTACTTTCAAGAGAAAGTAAATACTTTTTCAGAAGACTCGGAAACCATCTGCCTTTCCCACTCCATCTTCTTATCCCTTGTGGGGAAAGTGCTTAGTCACCAAAATGCAGACTATTGTGGTTGTCTTACAGCTACAGCATGGCTTTTACTGGAATGGGTTTTAGGCCAAAAGTGCAGATTGGCACATACTTGTGGCTGCTTACTTACAGAACACTGTATTTTCTTTTTTAATAAAAGAGAGAACACACTGAAAAGAGTAGCAACTTTGCTATTAAAACCACATCTGGCTTACTTTTGGTGATAGTACATGGTTTTGAAATATAGAACTGCAATTTTCAAGTAATTTAGAAAAAGGGTTATGATGGGGTCAAAGTATAGTAGCAATTTGTCTCTGCAGTTATGTTCTATAGTATTTTGGTGATGATACAATTATTCCTAGCCATATAATTGTTTTGTTCCTTGACAAACAACCACAGCGTTTTTTTTCTGAAAGTATTAGTTGATTGTCTGTATCCATATACTGCACAAGGAAAATGTGAGTTTTATTATGTCTGCCAAATAACTGTACTCAGCTGGGTCATCTCTTTCACCATCTGCACCCCCCTAATGGTTAACTATGGCTATTAACCGTGGCTAAGACACTGTGAATGAAAAGAATCCCCCCCCCCTCCTGTTGCTGATGTTTCTCTCTTTGTCTCTTTTCTTTTTCTAGTCTGCTTCAGCATGGAGTTATGATGGAATGGATGTGAATATGAGCCAGTGGGAAGGCATTAGAGCCCCTCTTCTCCACCTGGCCTTGCTGCTGCTGTTGGTATTTTCAAAGTCACCACCCTGCTATGGTCAGAACACCCATGGGGCTCCTCAAGATGAATCTCACTTCAGCTTCACTCAGCCTGTCTACCATGCCACGATTTATGAAAACTCGGCAGCACGCACCTATGCCAACAGTAAAATTAAAATGGGCATCCACCTCGCCCAGCACTCCTGGGAGATCCGCTACAGAATCACCTCAGGTGACGATGAAGGTTTTTTCAAGGCAGAGGAGTATGTACTCGGAGACTTCTGTTTCTTACGCATAAGGACTAAAGGCGGTAATGCCGCTATCTTGAACCGAGAGATACAGGATAATTATGTATTGACAGTGAAAGCTTCTGTCAAGGGAGAAGCTCTTCTTGAGACCTGGACTAAAGTCAGTATTCAGGTTTTGGATATGAATGACCTCCGGCCTTTGTTCTCTCCTACCACATACTCCATCACCATAGCAGAGAGCACCCCTCTCAGAACTAGTATAGCACAAGTTACTGCCACAGATGCAGATATCGGTTCCAATGGAGAGTTTTACTATTTTTTCAAGGAAAAAACTGAGCTCTTTGTTGTACACCCAACTAGTGGAATGGTTACTCTCAGTGGAAGGCTAAATGTTGATGAGCAGAACCGTTATGACTTAGAAATTCTGGCAGTGGACCGTGGCATGAAGCTTTATGGAAATAATGGTATCAGCAGCACAGCCAAACTTTTTGTCCATGTAGAGCGTGTAAATGAACATGTTCCACTCATGAATGTCCTCACCCACAGCCCCTCGTGGCTGGATAAAAACCTTGTGTATGCAATGGTTACTGTTGAGGACCAAGATGAAGGCTTAAATGGAGAGATAGAATCCTTGGTCATCGTGGGAGGAGATCCCTCAGAGCAGTTTTTTGTTGAAAGAACTAATGAAGGAGAGTTTGCTATTAAAGCCTTTGAGTCAATAAGTCAGACATACCCTTATGGCTGTAATCTTACCTTGCAGGCTAAAGACAGGGGCACCCCGCAGAAGTTATCGGCTGTTGAAGTCATCCAAATCAAGGTCGAAAAACGTCAAAATTCAGATGCTAAATTTATGCAAGAGTTGTATGATGTCAGTTTAAATGAAATTTCACCTCCAGGTACACTTGTAGTGGCTGTTAAAATCACACCAGAGCCTGATGATGCAGAATATATCCTAACAGCTTCTGCAGATTCATCCTTTTTTCAAATGAATACCCTAACAGGTGTAATCTCTACTGCTCGCTGGTTCACTCAAGTGTTCCAGGATGTCTTTAATCTTGAAGTAATGGAAATAGATAGTAATCTCAAAGTTAAAGTGAGGGTAACCATTGAGGATGCCAATGATCACATACCAACATTTGCTCAGTCGTCGTATGAGGTTTTTGTTAATGAAAGTGTAACAGTTGCAACCAGTGTATTAACAGTTTCTGCAGTTGATAAAGATAAGGGTGAAAATGGATACATAACTTACAGCATTTCCAGTCTTCAGCCATTACCCTTTAAAATCAATCAGTTTTCTGGTGTTATAAGCACTACTGAAGAGCTGGATTTTGAATCCTCACCAGAAAGCTTTATGTTCATAGTCAGAGCATCTGACTGGGGATCTCCTTACAGACGAGAAAGTGAAGTAAATGTAACAATCCATCTAGAAAATGTAAATGATAATCAGCCATTGTTTGAGAAGGTAGCATGCCAGGGGATTATTCCTGAGGATTTTCCAGTAAATGAAGTTATTACTACAATGTCTGCAATTGATATAGATGAATTAGAGTTAGTTAAATATAAGATCATTTCAGGTAATGAACAGGGGTACTTTGACCTCAACCCGGATTCAGGAGTCCTTGTACTGCAGCGTTCTCTACCAACAGCCAATCCAAAGAGTGGTTTATTTAGTTTAAAAATAACTGCCACTGATGGTGAGAGCTTTTCTGATCCTATGTTTGTCAATATCTCAGTTGTTCATGTAAAATCTTCTTCCAAACGTTTCAATTGTAAAGAAACAAATGTGGCTCAAAAATTAGCTGAAAAGTTACTGAAAAAATCCAAAGCTAGCAATAAACCTAAAATAGAGGAAGGTTTTATTGACCTTTTTTCTGTGAATCGCCAGACACCCCAGTTTGACAAAACATTTCCCACAGATATTACTGTGCAGGAAGACCTTAAGGTAGGCTCAAGTGTTTTCAAGGTGAATGCTTATGATGGAGACACAGGTTTCAATGGTCAAATTCTATACTCTATTTCAGATGGAAATATTGATAACTGTTTTACCATTGACATACAGACTGGACTTATCAGTGTGTTTCTACACATGGACAGAGAAAAAAGAGATCGCTATCTCCTCAACTTAACTCTCTATGACCTTGGTCTTCCACAGAAAAGTTCCTGGCGGTTGCTTACTGTCTATATAGAAGATGCAAATGATAATGCACCCCAATTTTTGCAAGAAGGAGGGTTTAGAATTGTCATACCTGAAAACATAGCCATAGGTACCGACGTCATCCAGGTTGAGGCCATTGACAAAGATTTTGGGCCCAATGGCGAGATTGTATATTCTCTTTTGACAAGCACCACTCGGTTTGGTATCAATTCTAGTAATGGGATATTATATGTTGCTGGCCAACTAGACAGGGAGTTTGTCTCTACATTTAACCTAAAAATTGAGGCTCGGGACAAAGCAGAGAAAGGAAGCCAGAAGTTTTCTGTGACCACACTGAAAATAATTTTGGAAGACGTAAATGACTGTCCTCCACTATTTATCCCTACTGTGTACAGAGCCAGGGTTCTAGAGGATCTCCCAGTAGGAACAGTTGTAGCCTGGTTAGAAACTCTGGATCCAGATTTGGGGTTGGGAGGCCAGGTTCGGTACTCCCTAGCCAGTGATTATAATGGATGGTTTGAAGTAGACAGGGCAAATGGAGTTATTCGACTCACAAAGGAGCTGGACTATGAGACACAGCAGTTCTACAATCTTACTGTAAAGGCCAAAGACAAAGGAAGGCCTGTTTCTCTTCTTTCTGTTACCTTTGTGGAGGTGGAGGTTGTAGATGTGAATGAAAACCTCTATGCCCCATACTTTTCTGATTTTGCTTTGACTGGATTAGTTAAAGAAAATGCCCGGATTGGAACCACTGTACTCCAGGTCACAGCTAATGATGATGATGCTGGCAGAGATGGAGAAGTTCAGTACTCCATTCGAGATGGGAGTGGGCTTGGAAGATTTGCCATAGATGAAGAGACAGGTGAGTTTTCTTTGAAAATGATTTTGTGTATCATGCTTTTAATCATGGCAAATGAGAATTATTGCATAACAGTTTGAATTAGGATTATAAAATACTATACGGTTGTATAAAAAGTCTAGTGTTTTAACTTTCTTGTTACTGAAGTGCATTTTTTAACCTAAATAACCAAACAAGTCAATATAGTGTGAATTGGGTAACACCTACTGTGCTTTTTCAGATATAAAAACTGCACAAATTCACTGTTTAGTTATTTTCACATTATTGTTAATACTCTTAACTGTAACAGCATTTTGGATTAACTAGAGGTTTTTCAGGGAACTTTTAGAAAAACCTGTTAATCATTAATTAAAATAGTCGCTGCTAGAAGTAATAAATGAGTAAGCTATTTTCATAGCATCCCTCTGAGATCAAATGTTTTTATCTTGATGTCTTGGTTCTGGGTCATTTTAACCCAGCTTTTTCTGTTTCTTATATTTTCGTGTTTTTCTAGATTACGATTTATGTTCGGATTCTTGAGTTGTGCAGTTTGGCTTTATATTCTAGGTTTGGTTCTGGTCATTAGTTTAGTTCTTACGTTTTTGCCTCTGATATTAATTGTTGCTTAAGTCACTGTCTTCCTTCGGTGCCGTGTGTTATATTCTTTCAGTCTGTCTCTCTGTGTCAAGTTTGCGTCTTTGTGATTTGTTTCTTGTTTCCAGTTTTATTTTGATAGTCCCAGTCTGATGTCAGTGTGTCTAGCTTTACTACCCCTGTCTTGTTAGCCCTAATCTCTCCCAGCTGTGTCTCCCTCCTATTTTCCATTCTGTGATTACGCCCCAGTGTATTTGAGCCCAGTGTTTCTCTAAGTCAGTGTCGCGTCGTACCCTCAGGTTATGCCTGTGTGTTCTAGTTTGTGTTTTCTCAGTTTTGGTTTGTTTCTGCTTTATAGCTTCACATGTTTAGTCCAGCTCTTATGTGTCTTTTTGCCAGCAATAAAGCTGAGGTTTTGATTTGCATTTAGTAGGGCCCAAAGTTAACAATTTCCAGGGGGTTTTTGCCTCAGGTAGAGGGTAGAGCATCTACCACCTACCATGCTCAACTTGATTTGACTCTTCTGGGATTTGTTGTTTTCCTCTAAAATTACATACTACCTCCATCAACTCTGAATGGGTCAGTATTAGAGAATTAGTGTGTCACATTGATACCTTGTTTAGGTTAATGTTTGTATAGTAATATTTGTTAGCTTACTTGTTGGAAACTTCCCAGGATGATACTTGTCAAGTGAACACCAAGTGGGCAAGAGATGAAAATAGGGCGTTGTTGGAATGCTGCTACACAAGTAGTTCTGGTGGTTACATGAATAGAATGAGAATCAGTGGCTAGTGGATCTGAGAGCAAACCACAGGAACCTCCCTGAACCTACAAAAGACAGCTGCTGGGGTTTGGGAGAGAATTGAACAAATATTTTAAATATATTCTGATTATTTTTGAAGCAGCCTTCAGGATCTCCATGTATTAACATTATGTTTTTAGACTTGATAGATAGCATTAACAACCTGCTAGCTGCAAATAATCACGAGGCTTCAAAGAAAACAATAAGAAGCGCAGTCCATTACCATGACCTGCACAACGCAAAATCTCAAAACGCAATACTCTATTGCGGACAAAAAGCATATTTGAGTGCGTTTAAATGTTGCTGAACAACAGCAGAATATAGTCTGGTCAGATGAGACCAAAATTGAACTCTTTGGATGCCACAACACACACTATTTTTAGTGGTCACCTTAAAAAAACCCATCCCAACAGTGAAGTCTGGAGGTGGAAATATCATGGTGTGGAGCTGTTTTTCAGACCTGAGCAATGCATGCAACTAACTCTTCTATTCACAAGGCATCTTGAAGCTGTCATTACTAAGAAAAGCTTTATATAAAGTATTAAATATTAAATTGATAGTTTGTCCTCTGGGCTTAAAACCTTCTTTCTTTACTGTTATAAGTGTTTATTTTCTGTATATATATTTATATTTTCTGAGTATTGTCTTTTTTTCTTTTCTGTTTCTTAGTATAGTAATGAGGTAGTGGGCTATGGAAAGGAAATTATAGCTTGCTCTTAATCTGTGCATTAATATAGATAGTCTTGCTCTACTGCTGTCTGTTGTAAGCTCCTTTCTTCCACACATACACATTTACACACACATCTTGAAAACCACTAACTTCTCCTTGCCATTCTTCCATCCACACATGCAACATGCTTACTAACTCATTGATTAATCCCCACTACAACGGTGGTATGTTGAACTTTAGTATAACAAAAAAATATATAAAAAGTAAATAAAAATAAATAAAAACGTAAAATTAAAATGAATATGCAGTCTTGAGAAGGTTCACTATGACTCACTGAGTACATTATATCTCATCTACATACTCCACTTTAAACTACTCAAAACTCCTTAAATAAGAGTGAGAAACTGAGCATCGCAAATAACAATTTGTAACTGTCAGTTACACTGTAAAGTGTAATTCGTTCACAGAACTCAAAAATCTATGCTAACTCGTTGCCTCAAAAAAACTAAGTAAAGCTTACTTAGGATGACTGTTAGGACAACTTATTCCTTGCAAGTATGCAGTATTAAGAATAACTTTATATTTCTGACAGTACAATACTAATTGTTTACCCACTGACAAACATTTCAAGTTCAACTAAATTAACAAGCAGTTTGTGGTAATCTGAATATGATTAAAAAATAATTAACAACACTTTTTGTAATGATGTTAAAATCAGCACAACTTTTATTTTCAAATGCAAAAAAGTATAACAGCCAACATACTGGACACTGTTCTGTTGAACAACAAACAATTATACTGCCATCATTGTTATAATCTTACAATGAAACAAAGTCTCAGATTTAATTATTCTGAAACTAAGTTAGGCTTTCCACAACTTTATTTGTACTTACATTACTTACATAATCAAAATAAAATGTATTTATCTTTCGAGTCACAAGTTTTTCATTCAAACACAGGAGCTGATATGTTGTAATATTTTAAGGATGCCTTGTTTCCAGTCCAGGCATTACTGCCTAAAAGACTGTCATGGACTTAGGAGATCCAAATGTAAGTGCAATAGAAAGTTTTTAACTTCAAGTACAGTGGCAGTGGATGTGGGTTAAAGATGCAATGAGCTTGAACCTGAAGGCGACCATCTTCACTGACCAACCATCTGTGACAGAGGGCTCCTCTCTCCTGGTGTCCTGATGGCAAACAATCATATTTTTTGGAACACGAACTTAATTGCTTTCTTAAAACATTTTTACTGCATTTGGTATAGAACAGACCTCAATTTAGACAATCTCAGGCTCCCTCCCCACCAGATGTGCCGTTCGACGCCCCACTTGGCAGTCTGGATAGCCCTGACCACCACCCGACACACAATAATGTCATGTATATTTTAAGAAAGGGGCTATTTAAACATGGCCAATAACTTTCATTCTAATGACGTGCAAAATGATTTGGGCACAAAACAAATTTCACTGTTCAAAAACTTGCAGACTTCACTATACACAGTGTAGACAGTGTGGAGCCTCTAAACTAAGTTTGGGGGATGTGATCTTTGAAGAAATGAAGACCAAACTGTTGTTGTTTGTTTATTCACACAGCATGTCTTGTAGAATTAACTGGAGTCATCAGCAGCAGCATAGTGCAGTCATGGCTCAAGTCTAATAAGAGAAGACAGGAAAGGATCAGTAAAGAAACAACTTCCCCAAATCAAAGCACAAATAAAACAATAAGTAAAACAGGTTCATCTAAAGTATGATTTACGTTCAGCCTGATTAATATAAATGTCACTGACATTTGCTAATATATTGGAAAACCAAAATACTTACCACTCAGTTGATGTAAAGGTTTGATGTAATGTGGGGAGTGCTGGTCCCGAGCCTCAAAGACACTAAGAAGCAAGCAGAGGGAGAAAAAACAGAAAACGTTTTAGAAGCTGTTTTGATCCTTATTGGCTGAGCAACCATTATAACTTACAACACAAAAGGTCAATGTAGACCTCATACCACCAAATCAGACCAAAACATATAGTATTAAAAACACCATTTACTACTGTGTCTCAATGTGTGGCATTGGAACTGTCAGTTAAGGTCTAAGGAGATTTGTGTGTGTGTGTGTGTGTTTTAAAGGACCACCTAATTTAAATGTAATCATTACATGCTTGTTAAAAGCTAACTTCCAACATATAACATTTCTAATAAGCCAAATGAGCAGATAAAACATATGGCAGTGTTTATATGTAACATAAGCAACCCCAAAGTGTTTCTTATGATTCAACTGTGGAATTTAACTTAATTCTTTAGAAGGACAGCTGCAGAGTTCTTAATTTAACTGTGATTAATATATTATGAAGCTTTAATCTCAGCCAAACCAAATGACTCACAAACACTAAAATAAATCAAGCATTAAGATTTAGAAGTTATCCAAGTGACTTATATATCATGTTTAACCTGAGTAGCGAAAGATTGCAGAGGGTTTGTAAACGATGCGCCGTGAGTTCGCTGTTCTTGCCGGCTCTAGTGACCCGGGACCTCCCGGTCAGCTATCGAGCTG
>VUQR01034747.1:0-20275 GCA_015108515.1 Hemichromis elongatus
AGGGGGGGGGGCCATAACAGAAAATCATTGAGAAGCACTGGTTTAACCCAAGGCCTTTGTATTCAACAGAGAACTCTTTTTACTTTTTACTCAATAACCTTCAATGCCCACCTAAAGTAGCATGGCATGACATGTCAGTGTGCTTGGTTTGACCCAAGGCCTCACAAACACACAAAAATTTCACTACTTTTCAGGTGTTTTTCTTTAAAGAGTATAATGTACACGAGACATATAGTGTAAACCTTAAAGAAGATAAATATTACTGGAAAAAAGTAGGGTGAATGTAGGTCTGCATTTGACTACATCAAAAGAGGCTCGATTTTAGCAAGTAAGAAGTAAAGAAGTATCAAAAATCTCCACGTGTACCATTCCAAGCATCACTTTGAACTAAAGCTGAGCCTGCAGCAAAGTGAAGTATACAGTTCCTGCAGACAGCAAAATCCAGGCTGCCACTGACCAGAACTAAATTCTAAACCAAACACACACACATACACACACACACCCACACACCTACACACACACACACACACAGGCACTACAGAATCTTGGACAATGGCAACAGCTTCTTTGTACCCTGAGTGACTGCAGCAGCCACTGGTTGGGCCTGATGCAAAGCTGATTAACAGGACTCATCTGGAATCAGTGACAGATGGATAACCTGTCCTGCAGGCGTGGGCACAACCAGAGCTCCAGGAAACAGGTAAACCTGGTCAGAGCTCCATGTACTCCTTAGGATGCCTACAGTGTAATCAGAAGATTTAGGAGTCAAGGTGTACTTTCATACATACTAAACAGAAACGCACACCTGCAAACAACTGTTTTCTGGCAAATGCCTCAGCTAATAAATCTGTTTCTTTGGCTGGTCTGGGTTACCTTCAGGCTAGCTGAGAGGTTTCTGAAACAGCCGAAGCGAAAATTGGTTTGATTTCATCTTAACCTAATTCACTGTGATGAAAGAAATAAAAGTATACTTTAAGGTTTACATTGTTTACATTTAGAACCTGTGCAAAAAGTGACTTTTCCAATACAGAGGAGGCCCTAGTATGTTAGTAGAACAACATTAGATGTGTGTGTAGGTCACACATGTTTTTACAGTGTACCAAGTCTACTTTTCCGTCACATTATGCTTGTACAATCCAAGAAAACAGACTTGGAGAGTACAAAAAAAGCCCTGTTGCCAGATTAAACAGGGAATATGCGTATATATATATACAGATGAGCTACAATATTTTTTCATACATATCATACACATTTCCTTAATCCAGGACTCATTTTGAAGTTCAAATTACAGAAATATCTCACCTGCACTACATAAGTTCTCCCATTATCTAAGTAACAACAGTCATGATGGTCATCTAAGTCCAGATCATAGAAAAAGAAAAAACAGGAGGGGGAAATAACAGATATTTAGCAATGCGTAATATATTAGTTTTTGAGTAGTAAACTTTAATCCTGCTGTGTGGCTGAGGCCTCTGCCAGTGGTGAATGCAACTGCCACAAAGCGATATGCATGGAATTGTCTATAATCCATATGAATACACACAACCCAAGGTTTTCTAGTAGAATATCACCCAACAGATTCAATTCAATTTTAATTATATAGCAATAAATCACAACAACAGTTGTCTCATGGTATATTTATATTGTAAGGTATCTCTTTATGAGAAAGCACTTTGGCAATAGTGGGGAGGAAAAACTGCCCTTTAACAGGAAGAAACCTCCAGCAGAACCGGGCTCAGCATCACACGGCCTCTCCTAGCTTGACTTCTTTCTTGATGGAAATTAGTTAATTTAAAAGGATGGCTGTAATATTTGTTCACCAGTGAAGCTCACTTGACTTATATAAAATATATTTTAAAAAAAAAGAAAAGACATATCATTGCCCCCACGGATGTATGGTAATTACAGTTATTCCAAGACATTTTAAGGTGTATGTGCTTACAGTTGTGAGGACTTTAAATCACGCAGTATGAGTAAGTTAACTTCTGTAATTCTACTCTATCTAGCTGCTTGCTTTTAGATTTACTATCCATCCATCCATTCACTTCCAGTTATCCTTTTCAGGGTCGCGGGGGGATGCTGGAGCCTATCCCAGCTGCCATAGGGCGAGAGGCGGGGTACACCCTGGACAGGTCGCCAGTCTGTCGCAGGGCTAACACATAGAGACAGACAACCATTCACACTCACATTCACACCTCATACAAAATGTTTACAGGGTTAGGAAATAGCACTAATGTATACAAATCACTTAGTTATACATATCAAAAATATTACAGAGGTGAGAATATTATAGGGCTGGAATATTTATAACTGACATTTGACTCTAACCTGTAACTCTATAACTATAAAACTCATCTTTTCTCAACTTACACGTTCATCTTCTATTTAGTGTTTACTTTTAAACTGATCCTCAGTGATCCTCATCACTAATAAATCGGGGCAAAAAGGAAAAACTGAACAAAGGAACAAGAAGGGTGATACCACGGGCTGTACTGCTGGGTTTGGGTAGACCCAGCAATATATTCACACCCTTTATCACTAACATTTTTTACTGGGGCAAAACCAGAGAAAAAAATACTAGTGACCAAGACAAAAAATTGGTTGTCTGTCAAAGCTGGCATGTGTCAGATCACATGACTGTAGGAATAGCCCGATTGTCTCACCATGCTGTCTGTCTCAGTATTATATCCCACATCATATTTCACACTTGTTTTGCACCCAGTAGGTGATTCAGCTAAAGAATGGAATTAACTTAATTTCTGTCATCTTTGGCCTCTTGTCAAAGGCTCTCCACTCATTTGTTCTTATTTTGCTATTGTTTTACATCAACATGTTTGGCAATGTCAGGGTGGGGTTGGAATAGTACATGGGTGGGGGGTTCAATAATTAGTGTTGGTATTGAAAAGTAATAACAGTATGGATTAATGTGGGAGAAGTGGAGTGTAGCGCATCATCGAGTGAGACAAATCCAATGCTGGGAATTAGCAGACAAAGCAAGAGGCAGTCAATAGGGATTATGCGGGGGCTAAGCTGCCCCACTTTGGCTTGGGGAGGAGGAGAGGTGTGGGATGCCATGATGGCAGTGGTGAAAGCTTTAGGACTGATACTGATATACACTTGTGCCGGTTGGCTTGCCATCACCACCTCTTCAGCAGATGATGTGCTGATGTAGGGTTGAGGAACAGTGCAGATGGCACAGAAGGGATGACAAGCAGGACAGTTAGAAAAAGAGAAAAGATAGGCATCTTACACTTTCTGTTTAACTCCACCCACTGCCAATGCAATTGTGCCCCTCTATATAAAAACTAGAACACTCCTCCATTTAGGAGAGGTGCTGCTGCAAGAGGAACAGTCTGTGCCAGCTGGGCAAACACTCACGTCGTTGACAGAATAAACACCTTGCAAATAAAAGTAGAGATTATAAAACCCCTAGACACAGGAGCAGTGTCAATGCATAAGCACGTCCACACTCACTCCTTCTCTGCGTGGAGAAGGAGACTGGAGGTTAGACCGATATATCTCCTCTGGTTGTAAATGGCACTGCACATGTGCAGATATTTTTTACTGTGTTGCGTTGTCTGGTTTCTGAAGTTGCGTTCATGCTTACCAGGAGACTGTAGTCCTTGTCCTGTGAAAACTTTGATTTTGCACTCAGTCTTACTTTATTTTTACTTGTTTTTCTTTCTATTCGATATCTTTGTTTGCTTTCTCACATTGGTTAGTTAGGTCTAGTTCATTTTATGAAACATTTTATAAAAATATCATAGTTATAGGTAAAATACCCCTGTTCACAACAATTAGCCTCGATATAGATTAGACAAACACACACAGGTACACACTTTGTTTGAATGTGAATGCATCATTTTCCATTTCAATAATGGCATGCTTTGGTGTTTTTGTGTTTTGTGTGAGATATAGGCCACACCCATGTGGAAGTGAAGATTCCAGTCTATTCCAGCTGCCAGCTATTTGGAGATGAATGCATGGAGTAGGAGGCCGTTTTATGGCCCACTTAACAATTGTTTGCAGTGGCATAATTTTTTTTTAGCTTTTTAATCGGACCACATCAAGTTAAAGTTCAGTTAAGTAGCAGAGGACTTCTTAAAGTGTTTCAGCTTCTTTAGTGTAAATGAAAGGAGCAGCAATGAGACAACCCCTATAACAGGAATGATTTTACAGGCAAAAGACACTGACAGTTTTTCCCTTTATCTTTTCTAAATATTTTTTTTTCACTAGTTTAGAATTTGGCTAGGCTCAACTGGTTGCACGAGGTGAACACTAGAGGAACCTGGACCCTAAAGAGGTTGCACAGGTAGTACAACTCCAAGATGGCACACTAATATGCTGAATTGTAAGGAGTTGCTGTGCCTCACAGTGTAGGACAAAGAGCATGGAGGATATTCCAGGATACTGTAGGAGACAGGGAGACAGCTGGACAGAGCCCTAGAAGGTCCTCAACTTATTAGCAGGATTGGTCTTTACTTCTGAAATGAGGAACAAGATGAGTGCAGGATATTTCTAATGTTACTGTGCATAAATGAAGCAAAGGCCTAGATGTTTCCATAATGTCCACAGTGATAGGTATATAATAATCAAAAACGGCTCTTAAGATTCCTCAAAGTGTTAATGAAGACCAAGGTAATTCCAGCTCAACTATTTGGCCAGACGTCACATTTTTAAGGTTTTTAGGTCCGTGTACAATCATCATGGCAACCAACCTCAGTTTTAGAACTTTAGAACTGAATTTAGAAGCGCGAAATTGGAGAACGTCTATGCTTTCATATCTTTGAGCTATATCTGTAGTTTAAGTTATGTCATCTTCATAGTAATGAAAATGCATGCAGTGTTTAATAATATTGTTTTGAAGTATGTATTACACACAAGTTACAACACAAACGTAAGTTACAATCAAAGGCACTGTGTGTTTTGCATGGACCTCAACCCACCAACCCAGTTCTTCACAAAGAGCAGATATGGATATAGTCAAAAGTGGAGTGACCATTTGTACATGGATGACATCAAGCTGTATGCCAGGAGTGAGTGAGATGTCAACTCATTGATCTACACCAGGATCTACATTGAGGACAGGACAGGAGACAGAAAAAGTGTGACCAAATAGTTGCATTGAGATAGAAATTGATCCAGGTTTGAGGACTGGAGCTGGCAGAATAGCAGACATAGAGGACCGCTATAAGTACCTGGGTATCTCACAGGCCCAAAGGAACCATGATAAAGATCAACCATAGCCAAATACTTCCAGAGGGTATGTCAAGTGCTGAAAAGTTAGCTCAGTGGCTAGAAAAGGTCAGCTTAAAAGGCAGCACAGAGGTGCTGATTGTGGCAGGACCAGAGCAGGCTGTAACCACCAGGTCCATAGAGGCAGGAGTCTACCATCAACAGGAAGAAGACCGCAGTGGCGATAGATGTGGCAATCCCAGCAGACAGCAATAGAAAGAAGGAGCACAAGAATATAGGAAGTCCAAAGTGGCCCCTATGGTAACACAGCATTAGAAGCTGTGAACCTAAAACTGCACTAGTGCCTCCAGCAGATTTCAGACCAGGCACTAGCAGAGGTCTCTGTCTAGAGAAGTGCAGTTCCAGGATAAGCTAACATACTGTGCACAACTGTCAAAGTCCCAGCCCTTGGTACAGGATGTGAGTTTTAGAAACACACACCCTGAGAAGGAGCTTTTTTTTATAATATAAAACTCAAGTATATTTGTGATTTGCTCTAGATATTCAATGGCATGTAGGTAGATGTAGAAGACATCTCTAAACCAGTGTTAAACTGACATCATTCACCTAAATGTTTCCCTTTCTGAAACATCAAAAGCTGAAACCCCAAGAAAACCTCAGCTGAACTCGTCTGCTGGTCCTCACATCTGTCTGCTTTGTATTTGAAAGTCCGTTTCTTTCGACTTTCACCCTGTTGCTTCCTGCTGCAGTGCATGTGGTCAGCATTTCCCCTAAGCTTTAGAATCGATCACATTTTTGCACTAAATATACAAAAAAAAAGAAAAAAGAAACATGCAGAATGGTTATTGTAACACCTAAAAGGACCACACACAATCCCTCCCACCCTATACATGGTGCTCACTTTTTTCCACATCATTTTAAATATTTTTTTTAAAGCAGTGAAAGAAAGAATAGCTTGCTGGCTGGGAGGAGCTTGTGCAATTTTCATTTATTTATATTCATTAATTCATTTATTCATTCCTTTTTTTCTCTGCAAATAATTCTTTAATTTTTATGTTAATGGCCACATTGGGTGGTGGCCGGGTTTTGATGACATATCTCCAGTGGAGCTCCTGCGATGGCTTAGCCCATCCAAAAATAGCTGTGAAATCCAACGAAATAATAGAAGGGTGGCGGTAGTGATGGAAAGAGTGGGGGATGGATTTGAAGCAGATGAGGCTTTGCATTCGAATAGCATGGTCTGTCTGGAGTGAAGGGACACCCCCCCAGCCCCCACCCCAAGCACTTCATCACCACCACCACAACACCCAGGAGAGAGATGGAGAGAGGAGGTGTTATCGGGTCCTTGCAGCCACAGTCCTGACTTGTTACTGAATATGGAACGTGGCAGAGGACCAGAAAAGTGAGTTGTCTTTGTTTTGTCAAGTGTGCCATGACAAAATGCTGGGGAGCCCCCACCATGACCCCTCCAAACATACACATATACAAAGACACACATGCAGGTGACATAGCTTGGAGCCTGCTTGTTTGACCCACTAATCATATTTGCATAAATATAGACACACATACAGACACGCAGACAGAGAGATTACAAGTTTTGGACGGCGGTATGTTTTGTGCATATATGTATGTATGTGCGCATGCGTTTGAGTATATGTGTTTATGTGTGTATGTATGTTTGATGAGTGACCGAATAGCGCACACAAAAATGTGTTTTAATAATACAAACACACACAGGCAGATAAAGAATGTGCAGGAATACACACCAAATATATTCAAACATGTAGTCACATAAACGGACAACAAGCTTCTGTCTTCTCTGCAACAAGTCCTGCTAAATATTGATGAAGCTCGACAACAATAGTGTCTGTCCATCTACGTCGAGCTGGCCCTTACTTTCTCTGCGCTGGTGTTTTCGTCTCTTGTCCATAAGACTGCTGTGTGTGCATTTCCCAGCTGATGACTTGATTCAGGCGTACACCACCAGTATTTCACAAATTCTACACAGGTTCCAAAACAGGGACATGTTCACACAAGTTGAAATTAAATCTGATGCTCCAACAACACATCAACAGTATAATATGAACAGCTGAGGATTTGGACAGATTTTTTCATCACTGAGCACTTCATAAAGTAGAAATGTCTGTCAGATTATTGGAGACATGGAAATAGGTGAGGTGGGACTATGATGCTTGCAAAAGCATCATGATCTGTAGTTAGAGTACAGAGCAGACTGAAAAGAGTTTGGAGAAATTAAGGTACGCACAGGAGAGAAAAGGAATGAAAGTTAGTAGAAGTTAGAGGTGGGTGGATACAGCCAGACATTAATAATAAAACCAACACTGGTTATTTGCTACAGTATTGGTATTTTTTCCATCCTCTATATTTTAATTTTTTTCTCTGAAAATGAAAAATATACCTCAAACACGCACTATGAAAGTGTCTGAACCTTTTGTATTAAATGTCAAGACGTTTTTATTTATATATCACATTTATAAAAGAAGTGCTTTAAAAACAGGCAGATTTATATTCCAGGACACCAAAAACACCGAAATATATGAAAAGCTGAAAGGTGTGATATATTGTGTTAACTAATTAAAGTGATTTAGTGTTTATTAAAATTTGGTCAAAATTTGCAAATTGATGCTGATTCATTTTACAAATCGTTACACACTGCCATGAACTCCCTTTATAGGTTAAAAGTATCTCCGTTGGTATCGGCAATACTGGCCCTCTATTTACTTGGTACTGGACTAATACCAAAATTTGTAGTATCACAAAGAACTAGTGGAAGCTAAAAAGTGAATGAGAGGGAAACTGATTTAACCGTGAAGCTGCAAGGAACAGAGCTAGTGAAGCTGGATACGTTTAAATACCCGGGGTTAACCATCCAAAGCAATGAACACAAGAGGTGTGAAGGAGACAGTGCAGACTGTGGGGAGTGGATGTAAACGAGTGTCAGGGGTGATTTGTGACAGAAGAATAGCAGCAAAACTGAAACAAAATGGTAGTGAGACCTGGTTATGGTGGGTCAGCTAACCATGGGTCACGGATAGTTTAGAGGCAAAGACGGGAGGCTTAACTGGAGGTGCCAGATGTTAACATTTTCATTGGGGATGACCAGAATTGACAAGACTAGAAGAAGCTCTTGTCAATTCTGGTACATCAGAAGAGGAGTTTAGGTTGAGCAGTTTGGAGAGAAAATTAGAGGGGCGAGGATATGGCTTGGATATGTGTAGAGGAGGGATATGCTTGCTATGCATATATTGGACAAAGGATGTTGAAGATAGAGATGCAAGGCAGGGTGAATGACCACAGAGTAGATGATAGGTGGGACAGAGGCAAATGATCCACTGTGATAGCCCTAAAGAATCGTTTGTTTTTGCTTTTCCCTTTTTTTTAAATTCACTTTTATAGTCATACAGTCCATATCATATATACCATACCATTTATATATTTTGAAGTGACTGTCAAAATGCAGCTACTAATAAAAACCATGTTAGTGTGTCAGACTAATTTATTAATATTAAAATGTAATATTAGTTTTAACAAGTAACTGCAGCTTTACACAGCCTTCAGAATAAAAACAAGAGTCATTTAAGCATTCACTCACCTGGCACAGTGTTTGGAATCTGATGCTAAATGATTTTTCATGTTCTACACATCATACAGTTCAGTTATTAGATGTTGTGATGGCATCAGCCACACAAGGGTAAATTAAGTTAATTTGTTTACTTCATTAGTTTGATTTGTAGTTTTCTTAATTAATATAATTCATTAATCACTTTAGTTAAAACCTAACACTGATATTGTGAGGCACGCACATAGTAGCATTGTGTTGTTTTTCTAAAAATGTTTCTGTTATATTAATTATGTTTTTCTTTCTTTGAGTTGCCTGGGTTTGGCCGGTGGCTGTTTCCTGTCTGGGTAAAGGCGTGGCTGAAGACTCAGAAAACAAATTGCCTGCTCAGCAGGACCAACCATGTCTTTCTCGGAAACAGGGGTGTTTTAGCTTTACTAAGGTTATTTTGTGTTTAGTTAGTATTAGGGTCCATTTTTGTTTCCCCCTATTGTGTCTAAATGGTTTGGCCAAACCACCATAAAAACTACCCTGTTTGTCTTTGTAATTAGGTCAGTTTGAGTTAAGTTGTGTCTACTTTGTTTGTTTAAATTTCCAGAAATTGATTTTTGCAGAGTTATATTTAGTTGACCTCTTTTATGGGCCCACTAACTTTACTTTTGAATTGTCTTTTGATCTTTTTTTGAGGGTTAAAATAAAGAAAGCCACTTTTTGAAGATATTTTTCTCTGTGTCCTCTATGCCTTGGCTGCTTGGTCCCTCACAGATGTACATTCTGGTCCATTCATCACTCATTATGTTTCAATTGAAACATGTAATCTGAAGTCATATATCAAGGAAAAAATGTTTTCACTGTTCTAAATAATAATGGTCCTAATGGTCACATTTGTGTTATGGGCACATAAATTGTAATTTCAGCTCCTCCTAAACAATCATGACATTACAGTAATCTGTACATATCAGAATGTATTATATTTGTAACTTTAACAAACCTGCCTTGCTAACAATTACAATACAATTCCAAGAGACGAGAATTGGTTTTTAGTTGCAACCATCCTGTCAAAGCAACGTTTAAAGTAAGACACATTGTGTTAAATGCTTCCATTGATATCATATGCTACTGGAAAGCAAACAAATGAAATGCATGTAAAATTGATTGCTAAAAAATAATTGTTTTCCCACATCCATGGATGAACATCCAGGATGTATGTGGGGAATCCATACATCCTGGATTTCACACATTGCTTATATAGGGAATCCAGGATAGCTTGTGATGTATTATCATACCAAGGAAATTTATTTCAGATACTCTGTCTAATTCAGTGTTGTTTATTTTCAGTTTGCTAATGGTAGAATGGGTGTTATTCCCAAATATTTTATATTTGATTTTACTCCGGGTTTAATGTTATTTATTATTGTCAAATCAGGACTACACAAGCATTACTTCACTCATTTTCTAGTTCTTTCAGAAGTTGTTCCAAGTTACTTTCACAAAACAGTAAGTTTGTATAACTGGCAAAAAATAATTATTTATAAAGACTTTGATATTGCACATATGTCATTAATGTACAACATGAAAAGCAGTGGCCCAAAAACTGATCCTTGGGGAACCCCACACAAAACGGGTTTCAGTTTTGATTTTATGGCATTTAAATGGATAAATTGTTTCCAGTTATATAAGTACATGTAAACCCATGATAATGCCATCCCTCTAAACTCATATGTGCATAGTTTGTTTAGTAAACGGTTGTGATTGGCTGTATCAAATGCTCTTTTAAAATCTAAAGTTCCCACACATTCAATCACTGATGAACAAGTCAGGGTTGCGTATCTTTTCCAGGCTTTATAGACTTTGGTATGCAGACTCGAGCAGGCAGGTATCAAACTACCAAACCTTCCAATTAGTAGATTACCTGTTTTAACTCATGAGCCACAGCTACCCCAGGTCCACGCGCACACACAGTGCTATAAAAAAGAATTTGGTCCCACCCTGATCTTTTTTCACACTTACACAATTACTCAAAATTACTTTAAAACCAGCATTTTATATTCCCGTGGGTTATCTTTCACTAATATTAAAATTTGTTTTATCATCTGAAACACGTAAGTGTGACAAATATGTGCCAGGATAAGAAATCAGGAAGGGGCAACTGTGTTTTCACAGCATTGAACAAATGCACTCGCACACAAACACACACACAAACACACATGTTGTGTTTTCATAACTTGTGGGGACATCTCATTGACATAATGCTTTCCCTAGCCCCTTACCCTAACCCTAACCATCGAAAATGAGTGCCTATCCCTGACCCTTACCCTTAACCTAACCATAAGCTAATAGTAACCCTGACACTAAAACCATATTTTGAGCCTCAAAAATATCTTCAAACTCGTGGGGACGGGATTTTTGTCCCCACAAGGGCTGTCGGTCCCCACGAGAATAGTAAACTTCCAATTTTTGGTCCCCACAAAGATTTTAATACCTGGTCGACACGCACACACACACACCTACACACACGCACACCTACACACACACACACACACACATGTACACGTAGGGTTAATAGGCTGCCAGTGCTGTCTGCATGTGCTTGTGGGCATGGTGGCTGAGGTGTGAATGTGTGTCAGATGGTCTGGCAATGTAGTGGTGCCCACAACTACAGGGAGCAACACACACACACACACATTTGAAGGCACACACACACACCTTGTCACAGCCACACAGAATCCTGTTTGCTCAACCTGCAAGGTATGCTTCCATGAATATAAACATAGACACATGCTAGGGTTGGAGTCACAAACCTGTTTACCTGCTTAGGTGCTCCTGTTCAGCTACTATTGTAGCTTGTTCAGGGCTGAATTTATCTACAATAGAAAGTATCAGTTGTAGGTACATCTGAATGAACAGAAATTAAATATTTTGTTTCTTTTCCCTTCTTCCATTAGTAGTTTTGGTATTGCGTGATGGTCAGAGTACTCTCCTTACTATTAAAGAAATCTAAAAAATTATTTGGCTTCAAAAATTACTTCACGCTATTGGATAAATGATATAAAGGCACAGCATCAGTTATGACTGCTTCATCCCAACGATACTCATATTATCAGTGGGTTTTTTGTTGTTGTTGCTGTTAGCCAATACACTGCTCAAAAAAATTAAAGGAACACTTTGAAAACACATTAGATCTCAATGGGAAAAAAAACAACACAATATGGACTGTGTAAAGTGTTAGGAATGGAACGAAGCAACACTGAAAATTGAGAAATATCAACCTACGAAAGGCAAATTTGCAGAAATTTCATTGCAGCGACTTTAAATAGTACTCTGTAGTTTGTATGGTCCCAAATGCTTGCATGCATGACTGACAATGCTCCTAATGAGACCACAATGGTGTCCAGGAGGATCGCCTCCCTGACTTGGACCAGCGCAACACTGAGCTCCATCTGAGGTGCAACCTGGCAGTGTTGGGTGGACCAACACTTAATGTCCCAGAAGCATTCTATTGGATTTAGGTCAGGTGAGTGTGGGTTTGATGAAGGACTTGATACCACAGATACAATGCTATCACTTCATTCATCCTCTGGGAGCTTCCTAAATACTGACAAGAGGTCAGGCATTGTCATGCAGTGGATCAACCAGATACCTAATAGCAGTCAAGGTATTATTGGTTAACCTGCTCTCATCTGTGTGCCAGGGGTGGACCTGCCAATTCTATTATTCAGTGACAAATGCAAACTAGGCTTCAATGTTCTTGAATGAAAATTAGTGATATTTTATTGTATGAGTCTTATTTTAAAACACATATTTGACTTAATAAGTAGAAAATTCTAGGCATAGCTTTTTTAGATCCAAATACAGCTGAGTTCTAGCTTATCTACTGCCAGGATTAGCATAAATACTGGACATTCAGATAGATAGATAGATAGATAGATAGATAGATAGATAGATAGATAGATAGATGCAGCATGTACACATGAATCTACCATAATAAACAAATAAAAGTGCCACAGGGGCCTAGTAAGGGCCTCATACTATGAGTGCAAGGCTAACAGGTGTGCTCACCTGTCAAAGAATGAGGAGTTATTTCTTTAATCACTTTGAAGAAAAATGGTAGGAATGATTTTCTGAAGCACTCCTTTATGGCAGCGAGGGTCAAGGATGGGAGACAAGGAGTTCGGGTGCGTCAGAGGTGTAGAGTGGAGTGGGTGTGATGTGTTGTTTTAAATATATATATATAATTTCAGGGTTTTTTTGCCACTAATAACTAAACTAGCTAAACTGGATGAGCTGAACACCATAGAGGAAGCAACAGTCTAGCTGAGAATAGCAGCCACAGCCAGTCCATAAGTGCTCATCAAATCCTCAGTGAGGCAGGGACTGCAAGAGGCATGGTTTCACAAAGTTCCTTGTTGGGAAAGGTACTATTTACATTATACATGCTTCCCTTAGAGTATATTGTTAGAAAAAACTGCATACATTTTTATAAAGCGACATGACGGAATCAGTTAAATTACAAGTAAGCCTTGAAGACAAACAGGCCTGGACCTGAACTGTAATGTTCTTCTAAATTCAAATAAACAGTTGCTTTTATATTTGGCCCTACAAGTCTTAGAAGCATGGTGACTAACTAACCAGGATGGAATTAACTTGGGCTCCAGTAACAATGAATCGTAAAGTCTTTTTTGACCAGGACATATCCCTCAACATGTACACTAAACAATACTTAGGAGTGATTTCTTTCATTTTTGTAAAACAAGCATCCCCTCAGAGAGATGCTGTTCCTATGCGTATGTTTTACTTTGAGGGTAGCTAAATTCTTGTAACTCTGAATTATTGTTTAAAAGCTCTCTGAAAACCTTTCATATGATCCAAAATCTGACAATTAAGGTACTGACAAAGACAAGAAAAAAGTGTAATGGGAGGCTGTTGTGCAATCTGCTCACAGTTTGGACTGTATGATAAGGCTTAGATGATAAATCTTACATATATAGTAAGGCTTGGATCAGGTGTCCCTGAACCATTCCATAGCTATGCTGTTTCAAGGTTCAGGCTGCTGATTGACTTTCCATAATACACCGAGCCTTTCTCCTCACTTCCTTATTATCAGTTCATGTGTTTGTATGACCCTATTGCATACCATTAACCTTCATGCTATCATACATGTTTTGCTGTGTGCTCTAGTTTTTTCTCCTCTTCTCTTTGTTTAAAAGGGCCTATATAACATTAAATAGGCCCAAGGACAAAATACTACTGAGGAGTTTATTTCCTGCATGTAGTTTCTATCAGTTTGCTTGTTTATGACTCTTGAAAATATTTATATTCTACATTATTCCACTAAAAACCATCATCACTGATTTTGTAAGATTCTGTCAGCTTCATCTTACAGTTGAAAAAGCTGGGAAGGTAGAGTGGGTCATCTACTAATCAGAGGACTGGTGTTTTGATCTGGGCTTATTAAGTCTGTGTCCTCGTGCATGATACTGAACCTCAAGTTGCCCCGATGGATCCATTGGAGTGTGTGCACATCCTTAAAAGGCGATGAATTAAGATGGACAGCACCGAATACCAACTTCTCCAGAAAAAGTAGGGTTGCGTGATAGTTTGGGGGTTAGCACTACTCAAAGCCAGGGTTGGCCCTTTCTGTACCGATCTGCCTGTGTTTGCAAGGTTTCTCTCTGGGTACGCTGCTTCCTGTAGCATCCTGAAAGCTATGGGTTAGAATCTGAATAGCTGTCTCCTTGTGTTAGGCTGGCAGCTTGTCCAGGTTGTACTCTGCCTCTTGCCCTACGACAGCTGACATAGACTCCAGCCTCCCTGTAACTTGGAATTAGATAAATGGAAGAAAAAGGATATTAAGCACAGTTATCTCTTTATGCTCTAATATGTTTGCTTAGGTGAGATCATGCTGATTAATTTTGGAATATTTTATTTCCCCACAAATGATAGTGTGCACAATGTAGAATCTTTGAGATCTCACATGACTTGATTTGTGACTGGTTATCTTCTGAGCTCCTACGTTGTGTCCACCAGTTAATGTATGTTGCTTCGCTCTCTCATTTTTATTCTCTCTCAGTCCCGGCGTCTCTCATTCTTTCTCGTGCCATCTCTCTGTCTCTCTATTCCTCTCCTCCCCCTCTGTCTTTGCGCTCCCTCTCTCAGCAGTAAGCCCTCTAATCTCTCCTGTTGAATCGCCTGGCAGACACATACCCTCTGTCTGTGGAGCCAGTAGGGAAGCTTCCTGTGCAGGTGCACCACAGAGCATGCACGATAGGTGCAGGGAGCATAGCAGCTTTTGGGTTACAGAGCAGGTTGGGCTTTGCGTGATGGGTATGCTGAGTGTGGGTATGGTAAGTAGAAATGACATAGCAGGTGTCTTGGATAAGGTAGGTATAGGAGACTTTGGGTATGGTGAGGATCATAATAGTGGGGGGTTGGGTGGTTAGGAGTATATGTCAGGCAGAGAGCATGTGGAAACCTCAGCATGTATGTCGGGCATGGTGACCACACTGGGACTGGCAGATGGTGGGAACAGTGAATACAGATCAGGGCAGACATTTTGTGTACGGTGAGCATGGCAGGAATGGTCGCATTGTTAGTAGTCACAGTGCGACCCCATGCAGAGTGGCAGGACCAGGGGCCAAGGTTGTTGGTCGCGTCTGGACTCAGGCCCAGGCTTTCTGAGATCCAAAGAGACATTTCCTTTTTCTCATTTTGCTGAGTCGTTAGTAATTTTTGATAGTTGGTAGCTTTCCCCCATGTTACTGGCATCTCTTAATCAATGTTAATTGGCTTGGAATTAGCATATGTTAATTAATGATATTTACTTCAAATTAAAGGTATGAGTGGTCCCAGAGGGTTTCCTGTTCATCTAATTAGAACCAATTAGCTGCAATTAACACGTGTAAATGAGACAGCACTGAGTCCAAAACAAACAGTGTGCATGTACAGGCTGCTGCCCAGCTTCCCCTGTGTAGCTGAATATGCATGGGCCTGTGTTTTCTATTGTCTTTTTTCTTGTGTGAAGTGCTGTTATAACGTATTTGACCTCTTCCTGATTACTTTTTTTTTTTTGCACGTTTATCACACTTATACGTTTCAGATCATCAAACAAATTTTAGTGCGAGACAAAGATAGCCCAAATAAATATAAAATGATTTCTTTAAATGATGACTTCATTTATTAAGAGCTATCCAAAATTTACATGTGTGAAAAATGTATTGCCTTCTAAATCTAATAACTGGTTGTGCTACTATTTGGAGCAAAAACTGCAATCAAGCATTTGCGATAACTAGCAATTAGTCTTTGACATTACTATAACGGAACTTTGTCGCTAGGTCTGAGTTTGACCTGGCCACTTCAAAATCTTAATTTATTTACTGTTTTGTTTTTAGATTTCCTGGTGTGATTCCAACTTTTGTTCTGCTGCATAACCCAGGTGCTCTTGAAATTCAGGTAAAGAACTGGAATCCTCTCTAAGGATGTTCTTGTAAACTTAATAGAGCAAACTGTCTCGGTCCTGAAGCAGCAAAGCAGCCCCAAACTCGTACACTACCGCCACAATGTTTGACCTTCTGCTTGCTCCTTGATGCTTGTTTTCATGAAATGCCGTGTTAGTCTTACATCAGATGTAACTGGAAGCCAACCGTTCAAAGTCCATGTTTGTTTCATCGCTTCACAGAATATTTTCACAAAATTTGAGGCAGAACATTTTCGAGACTTTTTTGTGACACAAGCTTTTATTTTCTTTTTGGTCAGCATTGGGTTTCTCCTTAGAACTCTCTCATGGATGCCATTTTTGCCCATTCTGTTTATTATTTTTGAATCATGAATAATAACCCTAACTGAGGCTTGCAGTCCTTTATTTGTTGTTCTAGACTCTTTTGTGACCTACTGGATGACTCACGTATATTTTATAACACACCAGAAGTAACAAACAAATAACCATTCAGGACCCTTTCACTCCCAGTTTTCCTGCTCACATCCTCACTGCCTCTCCTATTTTTAGAGCTCTATTGCCAAACTAATTTGCTTTACAGACCTTTCTATCAAGTGAAGAAAATCCCGGAGGTGTATTAATTGAAATTCAGTCGACGGCACATCTTGTTTTGGTCTAAGAAACCACCAGCCGTGCTGAGTGTGGAGAGTAATCTCACACAGGGAAAATTGCCAGGAAATGAGAAGATGTAAACAAGGGAGAAGGTAGAAAATAAACAGAAGTCATTCAAGCATCTATTGCATCTCACAGTACTCTATTAAAAGTGTACTGCCTTTTTATATATAATTTTGGCAAATGCCATTTTGCTTGGCTAATAAAAGGGGCTAGATTTTTAAAGCAAAAATGACAAATGCAGTCTCTTTCTGTGGTCAAATTATGTCACCAACATTTTAAATCAGTTGTAAATACATATTCAGAGAATAAACTCGGATGCTTAAGTCAAGGTGCTATATTGTTTAAGTGTGTTAATGGGTGGGCCACAAGTTTAAAGCCATAGAAAACTCGTTTTTAGGCTTAACATGAATATTGTGTTTCAGTAGTCATATTAAAGAATTGGTGTCATATTTTATAAAGATATAAAATAAATATCTGACTGATGTTGAAGTATTTGCTCGGCTGACTAGGTCGTTAACATTCTACATTTTTTTTCCAGGGAGAGAAATTTAACCCTCAAAAAGTCCCTGCCCTGATTAGAGTACAGGAACCTTACAGTTCTCATTCAGCCACTCATACAAACACCTGTGCTCATGCCCTCAGTCCCTGCCTAGCTAGTTATTTGGATCTAATGACACACATGCAGGGATCCAAAAACCAATCCTGAGATTGGTGATCAACCTCCTCTTCCACCTGGGCTAAAAGCTATCGTGAAGATCAAAGAACGTTGATTTTTTTCTTCTGGTTGTTGCATTTTCAGTGGGAGAAGTGTTTCACCACTCATCCAGAGTGTCTTCTTTAGTTTCACCTGACTGCAAGTTTCCCTAACCTCGGATGCAAAGTCGTTATACAATGGGTCCCATTGGATAATGACTAAAAGTAGCACCATTGAC
The DNA here is from genome assembly GCA_015108515.1 of Hemichromis elongatus. Classification (NCBI taxonomy): domain Eukaryota; kingdom Metazoa; phylum Chordata; class Actinopteri; order Cichliformes; family Cichlidae; genus Hemichromis; species Hemichromis elongatus. Next base: position 17,816 of record VUQR01034747.1, read on the forward strand.
TAACAGTGAGCTTTGAGCTCAATGTCATGATTTTTAATATGTGGATTGTGATTACTATGTTACCAGTGGCCATGAGTACCATTCACAGAGAGGTGCAGAATGGCTACAATTACAACCTTGTAAGATGGTGAAAAATGTTCTCTATGGTCCCCTATCTGACACTGTCCTTGGAAGAGACCAGTTTTTGGCTACACACTTTTGGGGTTTGAAAGACACAAAGACCCATTGCTTTTAAAAAAAAATGCATCATAGCTGTTCCAGTACTTTGACACATCACTTAAGCAGTGGCTGTCGTTCTTCTCTCCTGGATCACCTGGAACGTTCTTTAGGCACCTTCCCAGCTGCACAAATGTCCAACTGGGATAATAACATTTAATCAGGGCCTTTCTGGTGACGTTTTGGTGTTCTTTTGCTTTCCTGGTCATTGTAGGGATCATGTTCGCTCTGAACACACAGTATTTATGTATCTTACATAACCCATACAGACTTCGTAAAGGGCTCCAGTCAGTAGTGATGTCCTGTTATATTTGCTTCAGACAATCTGTCCCCCTTTCCCTTTAACCACTACAGTTGTCTTGTTTCAGGGTATAATAGATATTTTTGTCAATAAAAAGTAACAATATTTTCTTATGATTGTCTGGTTTAGCAAAAGTATGTATCTACCCTTGTGTGCCAGAAGGATGATGATGTTGTTTCCCTTACTGAGCAACGTGAGTGCCTTCCGCTCCTCAGTGCTGATATTGTGCATTAATGATTATGAATCTAACCTCAAAGCACATCGTTAGTCACTATTGCTAGTTTCAGTTGTTGTGCAACTGTTCTGTTAATTAGGTTAGTGAAATCTGAAGTGACCTGAGACTGAAAAAGTCATTTGAATGAATGATGACATTTTTCTTCCTCTGAAACTTGGTTAAAATAAAAATAAAATAATAATTCTGTGGACAAGTATATATTTGTTTGTGTTGATGTCAAATAGTTTTGCAGGGTTCAAGTTCACTTAAAAACACATCAGATCTCAATTGAGATAAAAGAATCCTGCTGGATATGGACTGCGTAATGTGTTGGGTATGTGCTTGAATGCATACCTGACAGTGATGGGGTACACTCCTAATGAGATGAAGATGGTGTTCTCGGGGTTCTCCTCTAAGATCTGAAAGAGGGCATCACTGAGCTCCTGGACAGTGTGAGGTCTAACCTGGCAGCACTGGATGGACTCAGGGCGAACCTGATCTCATCTGTGATAAGCACAGGGTGCCAGGGGTGAGCCTGCCAATTCTGGTATTCAATGTCAATTGAATTAACTGTCTGTCATATATTCACTATCTACACAGTGCCGAGTAGTGAGTACAGGGCATACTTGAGGACACTGGGCCCTCAGACCACCTTCATGAAGTCTGTCTGATATCATCTTCACACCAGAGGTCTGCTGGAGAGCATTTTGTAGAGCTCTCCCAGTGCTCAACCCGTTCCTCCTTGTATAAAGGAGCAGATACTGGTCCTGTTGATGGGTTAGGCCCTGTTCTGCTTTCTTAGAGTAACTACCTATCTCCTGGATTCTCCTCCATGCTTGTGAGAGAGAGAGAAAGGGAGACATAGTGACCTGCTCAACCTCTGTAGTAAATACAAACGTATAGATAGATAGATAGATAGATAGATAGATAGATAGATAGATAGATAGATAGATAGATAGATAGATAGATAGATAGATAGATAGATAGATAGATAGATAGATAGATAGATAGATAGATTAAAAATATGTTAACTGTAATATATTTTGAGTGGAACAGTCACTCCAATGTCACATACTTTGCTATTGCAGAGAAGAAAGTGTTTTCAGTTGGAATTTAATGTGTCACAAATTTAAATTTATGTTGTTCTGCAGGGATGAGTTCAGCCACTGTTTTCTCCTTCCTCACTTCTCTTGTATCTGGATTCCAGGTTTGTCTGGATGAGTAAAATCTACAAAGAACTTCAAAATAGCATTGTCTGCTGTCTGGGCTCAGCTCCTAAAGAGACCTGAAGCACTGGCTAGAGTGTTCTGGCAGACATAACACACATCCTTTCATTCCACCTGGGTATTATAACTTCTACCCCATATCCATCCTTTTTGAAAAACCCCAGACTTCAATTATCCATCCGGCATTGGCAAGGTATCAATAAAGAACCCAGCAGTGACATCCGCAACTTTCAGTGCTGTTCTTTAATCGTGAATAGATGCAGATTATATTTCTTTTTGTGTCCTTTCTTCTTCACCGTCAACCTCACCTAAACCCCCACCACCACCTATCAAGGTAAAAGAAGGTGTCGTGGTGAAATCCCTCCCAGCTCAGAGCAGTGCCTAATCTTGAGTCACTGGTTGTGTGGATGCAGTATTGACAGCCGCTTCTGTGTGTGTGTGTGTGTGTGTGTGTGTGTGTGTGTGTGTGTGTGTGTGTGTGTGTGTGTGTGTGCAGCATCCGG
>VUQR01034748.1:0-10320 GCA_015108515.1 Hemichromis elongatus
CCCCTGCCCCGTGGTCTGGTGCTAGGGGGGGCGTGTGTGACCTACACCCACCCCAATACAAGAGTTTTTTCAGTGAAAACGTTCTGAATATTGAATATTGAACAATCATCCCGTTTTGTGAATGCTACTTCAGTAAATGATCGAGCACTGTTAGCATCATATAAGGCAGCATAGGATCAAGTGTTAAACAGAGGTGTACTTATAATTTTATAGACGAATTATACTATTTATAGTTGTGTTTGTGTGTTTTTTTTGGGGGGGGGGGCGCAAAATGCTTTTCTCTTGCTAGGGGGGCCATAACATGAAATAATTGAGAAGCACTGCTGTACATGAAGTAGCAGATTGTTGTGCTAGTGTGTGAAGCTAGTGAAGAAAAAAAGGTATGTTAAATATTTTTTTTCTTTTTAACCTCCATTAGTCCTGATAATTGAAGAACCTTTTTAATTTAACTAAAAACACAATTGCAACTGTAATGCGATTACTGAATTTAGTACACTGATTTGTTAGCTTACCGCTAAAAAATATAATGTAATTTTGTAACACTGATGTACAACTACATTTATCTAAATATATAGTTTGAGTGCCAGCAGTTCAGTTGCAGACTTGGTGTATTCTCTTAGCCGCAGCTACTGTGTCCTTCATACTCTAGCTTCAAGGTGTCTGGTAAACAGGCTTTGTTTAAACTCTACGCAACACTTTTAAAAAAAATTATTTTAACTTCAGAGAAATGAACACTGGCACAAGTCACATGTTTATACAGTAATACTCCGCACATGACAAAAACGGCGTTGCACTGGCAGCCTCTGATACCCAAACCAAAAGAAACATTTGGATTTTTAATCAGTCCCCATTCTGAGTCTCTGTGATGCTCAGCTGTCAGAGGTTATTTAGGCTCGGCATTGAATGTCACTGATGTAATCCTAACAGAAGTTGTTCTGTGGTTTGATATTCAGCATGTATACACAGGAACATGTATAAACACTGTCAGATATGTACACGTCATTAAAAATAAAGCCTATTAAGGTTTTGTTTATCCAGATAATTATGGAGAGTCATATTAACCTAACAGACATTCTATGCAAACAGCTTACATGGTTGCTTTTTTGAATTATTTTTAACCTCGCAGAGGCACCATCCTACTCAGGTTAATATTTAGTTTACATAGTTTCCACCTACAAAGTCATCATCCACCTAATCTCACTATTTTTTTTTTCTAAAATAAGGACTATGAAAGTTACTCTGGTATTTCATCAACAACTTTCACTGAGGCATAAACAGAGGTATGGCTCGTTAAATATCTAACAGTTAACAGAAAGAGCTATAGCTACAGAAAATGAAAACTTAATTAGTAAGGGTATATAGCCTGTATTTGTATAGCGCTTTACTTAGTCCCTAAGGACCCCAAAACACTTTACACTACATTCAGTCATCCACCCATTCACACACACACTGGTGATAGCAAGCTACATTGTAGCCACAGCTGCCCTGGAGCGCACTAACAGAGGCGAGGCTGCGGACACTGGCACCACCGGGCCCTCTGACCACCACCAGTAGGACACGGGTGAAGTGTCTTGCCCAAGGACACAATGACAGAGACTGTCGGAGCCGGGGCTTGAACCAGCAACCGTTTGATTACAAGATGAACGTCCAGCTCTTGAGCCACGATCGCCCCAGATAAAAACTTTAATGTAGTTTAGTACAGTTTTTATTTACTTTATATGCCAAAAAATGCAAAACAGTCACTCAAGAATTTACAAATTATTGAACAATGGTAGTGATATTTGATCTGTTTGGCATCTGGAAAGACTTCGTCAATGTAAATCAAGAAAAGAAAAATATTATACAAAATCTAAACTTTATCTACATTTTACTCTTTCTCTAGTTGATTGGCATTTATATAAGTATCCAAACCCCAAACTAATAACCTCTTAATTTTATAAAACTTCTTGCTACAATTATACTGAGAAATTTATGACAATGACCTCCTGTCTGTATGTGCTGTGTATAATACCTTTGTTTTGGATCCGTCATATGGATGGTTCATTTTCTTCTTCTTTATTCATTTTTTGTACATAAACAAATAGAGCAAGAAAAACTTGTCCATCATCTTTCCTGTTAAACTTGTTATTTCCTTGCTCCCCCGGATCTTCAGATAAAATATCACTTTATTCTTTCGTGTGTCACACAGCACTGAATCAGCTGTTAAATGACTTACTTGCCTTAATTTTGGATTTAGAAGAAAAAGCTCAGCACCTTAATCAGATCTGATGTACATCGCATACACCATTACCAATGACCTTTACTTCTTTTCCTCCTCTTTATTCTCTCCATCTTTCTCATCTGTCCTTAACAATTATTTAAAATATGTGCAGTTAAGTTATTAATTCACTGTTGTTATGCTTTGATAAGTATGTTAAAATTCACTGCAGGATCCTGCCAAACCTAATTCTTCTCTCCAGTGGGGATGTGTCACAAGAGATTTGTGCAGAGCTTCAGACCTGTGGCTGATTTAAATGCACAGCAGGTGTTGGTGGGTAGCCAGATATTATCATTTTAAACAGCTTGCTACACATTATTTTTTCTTTGGCCATTTGATATTTTGATAATCTTGTCAATAATCATGTATGTGTTCAGCAACACTCACATTATTGCTGTAAAGTATTACAATTCTGACTTACATTATAAAATGTATCAGATAAAACATAAAACATTTAACGATTGCTTATGATTAAATGCTCCCTTGCCAACATGTCGCAAAATGGCCAATTTTGTAACTGACTGAATGTCTATAATTATTTTATGCCCCTTAAAATAATTAATCCCCAGCTTGGGAGATAATAGCTTTTCATTTGCCTCAAGACATGTTAGTGGATAGAGAAGTTATACTGTTATTTGAAATTTACTCCACTAATTGTTAGTGTTTTATAGTAGGTTTTGCTTCATATCCCAATAGAAAATTTTCAGGCCATCCATTATTTTTTGGTATTTTACTAGGGAAAAAATGGAAATTTTTGATGTTTTTAAGAGCAAAATTTATTAAAACATCTAAAAGCACACATAAAATTACAGTATAAAAGACAAACAGAGTTTCTACAATTCTAACAAGCTTAAAAGTCAACATCTGGTATGAGCATCTTAATTTTTCAACCTCAGCTCTCTTAGGTAACCTTTATGTAAAACTTTTAAGTAGTCTTGAAGAAGAGCTCTCCCGGCATGTTGAAGGACACTCTTTAAATGTTGGCTGCCTTTTATTCTGTTCTCTGTTGATAATGTTGAGATCTGGGCCCTGCCAGGACCAATCTATGCACCTGCCATCTGACCTCCTCAGTACAAACTGATGATAATTTGAACCAGAAATGTCAAATTTGGATTCATCAAACCTTAAAAAAAAGTTGCCTCAGCTTTTTCTCTGTGTTTCCCTCGCTGAAGAATTGGTTCTTGACAGCCATCTTTCTACTGAGACCATTTTTGATGAGGCCTTAGTGAACAGCAGACAGATCAGCTGAAGGGCCAGGTCCATCTTAAGCTCCTGTGTCAGGTCTTTTCTCCTATCTCTTAAGGGCATATTGTTCCTCTGCTTTTGCAACACGCTTCTAGCAACAAAATGACATTTTATTAATAACTTTGAGTTTATTTTGTCTGTCACTTTTGAGATAATGCAGGTCATAAGGAAATGTGCATTATTTTTCTATCAAGAAATATTTTCCCCACCAGACTAGCAGAGTAGACCAACTACCAAAATGCTTAAAAGTTCAAATAGTTTTCAAGAATAATTGGCTTTCGCTTCCTTAACTGGCAGTGTACTTCTTTTAGTGAAACTTCAGCAAGAACTCTAATTGAATCTGACTGTAATGTCTTGATAATATTGCACTTCACATTTCCATAAAGGTTAATTAAGTCTAGCTCAGTCAGAGGAGAGTTAAATGAGACAGAGAAAATCAGAGTGAAAATAATAACTGAAGTCAGAGATGTAAAGCCAGCAAGAAGAAAAGAAAGAGTAACGTAAGATCCTGATAAAGTTTGAGGTTTGAGGTAGAGTTTAGTCTAGTTTTTTTGGTCACTTTGTAAAAAAATTCTACTTAGTCAAAGTTGACCTTTGGGTACAATATCCTTCCCCTTACTACATGTACCTAACCATCATTCCATCAGCATTAGCTATAAAGCATTTCTTTATACTTTATATCTCTCATAATTAGACAGATTGAAGTCAAAATCAAAAAATCGAGAGAAAACGAAATGGGGACATTTTACTGATTCCCTTGTGGTCTGTTTTGTTTGGTATAAAGACGAAACAGGCTCTGATTTCATGAAATTTAGGGCAAATATTACTGCAAGCACAAGACATAAAGAGAGAGCGCAGTAACTATGAGAAAAGTATAAAACATTTAACATCTAAGGAGGAAACACAATAAAGAGTCACAGTTAGAAGAGCATTTTTATATTATTATTCTTTAAATATGGAGGAAATTTTTGCTTTTTTGCTGTGTGTGTGAGACTGGATTTTTGTAATAAGCTCTCAGGGTTGATGTTATTGCATACAGTTGCATTTCTTTGAATAAATGTGTAGATTCCTTTAAATACAGAGGGTCTGCTTAAATAAAGAAATACAGATTTTTGTAGGCCTAAAACAAAAACTGATGACAAAACCGTGAAATTTGCGCGATCCTCTGCTCAGACTCTTAATAAGTAGACTGTGGATTACTGGCGCTTCTGTATTTAATTAGGGTGACTTTCCTTCTATTGCTCACACCGCACAGCGGTACACAGAACTAAACTCATCTCTAAACTAATGAAAAAGAACAGATCTGCATAATAACATTCATTTATGGTTTAGAGAGTTAGATGGCATCCATTTGCAACACTTTCCTAGAAACTGTGTTTATAGTTACATAATTTATTTTGCCAGTTACATTTTGATAAGTAATGTAGTGACTGAGCTGATTATATTTACTTGCTTTTCAGAGAAGGAATCAGAACATTTGAATATGCAACTGCAAATGAAGGAATGTGGTCAGGATCAACACTCTCCTAGAAATGTTCCTTGTATTCAGCTAATTTTCAGCATTAAATACATTCTGAAGAAGACAGGATAATGCTGGTCAAAATACATTTTCCATTAACACTATGAGAAAATCACAATAGTTTGGAGGGGGGTATATGTTTTCCTTTGTTTGTCTTTCTTTATAAGATGGGCCGCTCAGCCTTTTTTAGTTTCACCTGTATCTTCTTTCACTGAGTTCTTTGTGTATTTATAGCCCTTCCCCTTTAGCTGTCTTTATGCTTCCCAGTATACATGTCACAAAGTTTATCCCTGAGTTTGGCATGCTTTCTTTGACCTCATTTTTCATTTCTCATTCTTCATTGTTTGCTTTACCGGGCTATTTCTGTGTCTGCACGTGAATGCTATTTTTTCCTCCTTAATATAAGAGAAATATAATTAACAAGCTGGAAATGTTTGTATTAACTGTAGCAGAGCAGCAACATATCCATCAAACTATTTTGTCTACAGTCTACCAGAATATCCAAGTGGGTGATGTCAAGGTGGCGATCAGTCTACCTCTCTTTAAACAAAATGACTTTGTTGCTTAAGTACACAAAGACAGGATTATGTGTTTTATTTTGATTTGAACAAAAACCATAGGTCTTGTGAAAAATAACTCTTGACAAATGTGGTGCTTCACTCCCTAAAAAAATGGATGGATTATAAGCATAATCTGGTAGCAGTTACAGTTGGAACTAATTTAGCATCCAGCAAGTAGATATGACTTGTTGACCATTGGGCTGCATAATATTATGAGCAATTATTACAAGACAAGGAAAATGAGTTTTCCTATCCATGCATTAGCTGTTTGTTTTTCTTCTGTGTCCATGTTATCATATATTAGTGAGAAGGATAAAAAAAAATTGTACTAATAAATGTGCTTTAAATACGCTTTTAATTTCCTTTATCATACTTTACATTTCACATCTAAATTGACTTTAAATGTGCAAACCTCCATTTTTATTTAGTAAGAGCACTTTGAGATTATTTTACCTATATGAACTCGTTCTATCATGCGCTTAAATATCAAATAGATGTGCATGGGTGGGTGGTTGGGTTGCTGAGAGCTCAGTTGTTCTGTAACAGATGCTCGCTATGGCAACAGTGAAAGGTTATTTATGCTAATTACATATACATAACCTCTCTTTACACATTTGCAGACTTTAAAAGGATAATTGCTAGATTGCTATGCAAAACCTTCATGAATGCAATCACTATCATTAATACTGTTGCTTTTTAAAAATAACCATTTTCCACTGAGACAAAGAGAAGGTTGCCAATCCTAGTGGAGCTTGACACATAGTGCGAGAAAAAGCTCCAATAATATATGTCATGTGTTATTTATATAAAAAACAGTGTGTTAAATTGTGGGATAATTTTCTTTAAATTGCATACAAACACAAACAGAACATACTATGAAGAGAGAACTTAACTTTACTAGACAGAGCTGTGAGCACTGTAAATAATATAGTCAGAGCTGCTTTGCTAAACTATTTACCACTATTTCAAAATTAACTCACGCATATTTTTCTGTATACTGTTATACTCCTAAAAATGTTTTTTTCCCTCCGTTTTTTATAATGCTGAATTCCTTTGACTTTATATTTACTAGGTTTGTAAGGATTGTTTCAGACTGTAACAGATTTTTAAATGGGACAAACCTTTACTTGGGCTCCTGTTTATTTTATAAAAGAATCAGTCTCCGTCTTGTTTGTGTAGCTTTTCTAATTACTTTTCTCTCAGCCAATGTTTTGTTAATGTAAATTGCCTTGTAAGCACTGTATTGTGTTCTTTTCATGGTGGGCAATTTATTAAATGGACGCTACCTTAGTTACAAGAGCTTATTTGTGTAGTTTGCTTTGTTATATAAAAAGGACACTACATTAGGCCTATGGCCTCACTCATCTGTTTTTTCTGCTCATAGTCACTCTTCTTTTCTACCCTCATTTAACACCCCAGCCTCTACAGACACACACTTTTCCAGCTTGAGTTTCTTAATTTTTTTTACAATTGCTTTCTTTCTACTTGTGACTGTTTCCCTGCCCCACACACCCCAACATTTTTTTATATACCTGTACAGGTTTAGATTTGACAGTTTTGAAAGTTTTGAAAAAGGTATTTGTGGCGGGGGCGTGGTCTTTGGCCTGCTGCAGAGGAGGGGTGACACGGTGAGCTCACGGGGCGGTGCGGAGGAGGGGAGAAACAGGTGTGCAGCACTGCTTAATGGGTGACTCTTTTTATGTGTTGCAGTGAGAAGGGACGCGAGGTGTGTGTGACACACGGGCGACAGGGGACTACGCCCAAGGCTGGAGCCGAAGCCTGTCATGTGTTTGTTGTTAAAGGTGGCAATAAATAAAGCTGCTGTAGCGCACAACGCTGTGTGTCCGTGTGTGTATGGGTCCTGTGTCACAGTGGTGCCGAAACCCAGGACTACGCCGTGATGTCGGCTCCCCCACCGGGTCCGCCAGCTGCTCAGCCCGCCGCTCAGCCTGGTCCCGCAGCTGCTGCCCAGGCAGCAAGTACTGGGGCAAATGATGCAAGATCTGGCGGCTTTGTTGGCTCGCCAGGCGGTGTCTCAGGACCAACAGCTGGCTTTGATCCGCCAGCAGGCGGCCCAGCAGACTGCTGCGCTGCAACAGCTGATGAGAGGACTGGTCGCGCCGCCTCAGCCTCCTCCGTTGTCTGTGACGATGCACAGGATGGGCGAGGAGGAGGACCCAGTGACATTCATTGAGACGTTCCAGGCCACGGCACTGGCCTGCCGGTGGCCTGATGTGGAGTGGGCTCCCCGGCTGCTGCCGTTGCAGTCCGGGGAGGCACAGACAGCGGCCCTCAGCCTGCCACCGGCGTCCCGGGGCGTCTTCGTCGACGTCTGCAGAGCGGTGCTGGATCGGCTCGGGCTCACCCTAGAGGATTACCGGAGGCGATTCCGAGCGAGCCGGATGTCGGGGGGGGAGCGGCCATTTGCTTGGGCTCGCCAGCTGGAAGACGCAGCGGCGACCAGGGCCGACGGAGGAGGAAGCACGGCTGCTGAACCTAGTGGTGCTGGAGCAGTTTGTGGAGGGTTTGCCGGAGGTTACCGCCCACTGGGTCCGCTGTCACCGGCCCCCAGACCTAACCTCAGCGGTAACGCTGGCGGAGGACCACCTGGCGGCAGGACCGCCGCCACCGCAGGCTTCTCGACCGAGGTGGGGGGCCTCGGAGCAACAACCGCTGCCGCTGGCTACGCGGAGGAAGGAAGGCGAGATCGGCGGGACGGAAAGAGCCGGTGCATGGAGCCCGAGGAATCCATTCGCGGCGCTGATTCCGGCTGCAACCATCGACAAGCCGAGCGCCAGCCCGGATCCACGGGGAGCCGCACAGACGCCGGGGCCGGATTGCTGGAAGTGCGGGCGGCCGGGGCACTTACGGCGGGATTGTCCGCTAATGGAGGTCAGCCAGGTGTTCCACGTCGCCGGGGCCCCAGCACCCACCCCTGCTCCGGGAGGGACGTACCGCATACCGGTAAGGTGTCGAGGGGTTATATGCCACGCCTTGGTGGACAGGGGCTGCACGCAGACCCTGGTTCACCAAAGCCTGGTTCGCCCCGGGGCATTGTTGGAAGCAGAGTGGGTTGAGGTGAAATGTGTGCACGGGGATATTCACAAGTATCCGGTATTGTCGCTGCTGCTAAAATTCAGGGGCAAAATGCATAGTGTAAAGGCGGTGGTTAGCCCGCGCCTGTCGCATCCCCTCATTCTGGGCACAAATTGGCCGGGGTTTCACAGCTTACTGGGGCAGTACGCAGGGATGCGATTGCGACCAGTAAATTCATGTAATGTTTGTGCGGCGGTCAGCGGTGACGCGGGGTCAACTGACATTGACTCCGGGGGGGAGGAGGTGGCGGGGACTTCTACGGAAGCCCCGCTGCCTCCCGTTGTACACCCAGCCACCTTTCAACGCCTCATGGACCGGGTGCTGCGTCCGCACGCTGCATATGCTGCTGCCTATCTGGATGACGTGATCATCCATAGTGACACCTGGGCGGAGCATGTGCGGGGTTTCAAAGCTTACTGGGGCAGTACGCGGGGATGCGATCGCGACCAGTAAATTCATGTAATGTTTGTGCGGCGGTCAGCGGTGACGCGGGGTCAACTGACATTGACTCCGGGGGGGAGGAGGTGGCGGGGACTTCTACGGAAGCCCCGCTGCCTCCCGTTGTACACCCCACGGAAGATTTTCCACTGGAGCAGTCTCGGGACGACACCCTACGCTCAGCCTACGACCAAGTGATAGATGTTGATGGTCGCCTGGTGTGCCCTGACGCCGCGCAGACTTATCCCCACTTCCGGTTACGGAATGATCGACTTTATCGAGTGAGTCGCGACACTCGCACGAATGACATTCGCACACAGTTGTTGGTGCCACGGAGCCGTCGGGAAACGATTTTCCAGGCGGCTCATTCGAACCCCATGGCAGGGCATTTGGGATGTGAGAAGACTATGGAAAGCATAATGGCCCGATTCTATTGGCCGGGCATCTGGGCCGATGTGTACCGCTGGTGCGCGTCGTGCCCAGAATGCCAGCTGGTTAACCAGCCGGCCATCCCAAAGGCGCCGTTGCGCCCGCTACCGCTGATGGAGATCCCGTTTGAACGCATTGGTATGGATCTCATCGGGCCATTTCACCGGAGTGCACGCGGCTATTGCTTTGTATTGGTCTTGGTGGATTCTGGAACATAAGAGACAAATTGTTCAGCGGGAATTGGCAGAGATGCTGCGGCTGGAAGTAATAGAAGAGTCGCACAGCGCCTGGTGTAGCCCCATAGTTCTTGTTGTGAAGAAGGATGGGTCTATACGGTTCTGTGTGGACTACCGCAAGGTGAATGAGGTGTCACGGTTTGATGCGTACCCGATGCCCTGGGTCGACGAGCTCCTGGACTGGTTGGGCACTGCTTGTTTTTTTATGACACTGGATTTAACCAAGGGCTATTGGCAGATTCCCTTGTCTGCCGAGTCTAAGGAAAAAACGGCCTTCTCCACTCCGTACGGGTTGTACCAATTTGTCACGCTTCCTTTCGGCTTGTTCGGGGCCCCAGCCACCTTTCAACGCCTCATGGACCGGGTGCTGCGTCCGCACGCTGCATATGCTGCTGCCTATCTGGATGACGTGATCATCCATAGTGACACCTGGGCGGAGCATGTGCGGCGGGTGGCCGCGGTCCTGGAGTCCCTGAGGCAGGCGGGGCTCACGGCCAACTCGAAGAAGTGTGCTGTTGGACGGAGGGAGGTGCAGTATTT
>VUQR01034749.1:0-12121 GCA_015108515.1 Hemichromis elongatus
TAAAGTATATCTCATCTCATAAACTTTCATAAGTTTTTTCACATTCAGATAGAGTTCGTAAAAGTTTTTCTTATGTCACATTTTGCACTTTCACCTTCAGCAGTATTAACAAACTTTTATAACCTGCATTCTGATGAATTCCATTAATTCGGCCACAGCATAAAAGCACACATTTACATTCACAGATGGGAGACTTTTTTGTGAAATAAAACTTTATTCAAAAATTAAGCAAAACATTACAGAGCAAGATATAAGTGCTTTGGATATATTGTATCTGGATCACAATGGCAAAGTGAAAACAAATCTGAATCTGGAGTCTGCAGAATCAAAAATATTTCAAATTTGTTCTTAACCAGAGCTCACTCAGAGATAAGCAGCAGGAAAATAAAGTGGGATAAAAGAAGGCGTTTCCTGCTCTACAGGTGGAAATCTGAACTGAAATCAACTGCACCCTGACCGAGGACTAGTGCCGCTTCTTTCTTGTGAAATTCACTGCAACAGTAATTTGGATCTTTGTGGGAAAGGAAATTACAGCGCGGTATGTTATTGAGCCTAAAACACACCTTTGACCTTTGAAGATTGTCTTTGGAGACAGCCTAGCATTGCTCTTCGGGACATTGTCACATCAACCTGGGACAACATATTTTAAATGAATGTTGGCAGTGTGGAGTACTATATGGACAAAAGATGGACCACCTACACACTACACCTACTGGCCATGGAAACCCATGATACTGAGTCAGCAGAGCACTGGAGATGTTTTCATCTCTCTGTGTCTCTGCAATCACCGACCCCACCATGTAACTTGTAGTTTCCCACTGAATGCTTTCACTTTCCGGTAGCTTTCTGATGAATGCGGTATTTCAAAGAGGCACGTCTCACAGTCTTCAAAGCTACCGATTCTTTCACAACTGTTTGTAAAGACTGCTAATTGTAAAGATGTGTTTGATTTCATACACCTGTGGCAACGAAACGGAAAACCCCAGAAAAACCATTTTTAACAGTTTATTCAAATTCTAAAGTTGATGTCTTTATTTTGAGTTAAATCTGTGCAAAATAATGTATCTTGCCTTCAGAAATACTGACAGGAATTAAGCAGGCACATTATGGAGAGGTAAAAACTCCAGCAATACTTTGGGTTTAAAAAGAAAATTCATGAAGTAATTCATGCATTTCGGCTTATTGCGTAGTAGATTCTTGATGTCTTAATTGTGGCGTTCGACATATTCGTTCATTGCCCACTTCTCAGTCTGTCTCACGCAGAAATCTGCTCTGGGTGTCTCGATCCTGCAAAAAAAAATCTGAGATCATTATTTTGGCTCCCGTATTCACAGATTAACTTTTAAAGGAGTTACAGCTTCTATGTGGAGGATAATGCACTATTCTGGCAGATATTTGTGACTGTATTAAAGAGACTGAAAGACAACGTACACAAATGCTGGTGTTGTGCATTTGCTGTGAGTTTTTTTGACGGAGACAATCTGCTTCTTTGGGATCTTTCTTTCGTAGAATTTGAAACAGCAAAGGTCAGGTGTTGGTTTCACTCCGTGAGCTGTAAGAGGAAAATCGGAGATTTGTCAGTATTGATGTCCAACACATCACAAACTCTTTTTTATGTTTTAAATCGTTAAGGTTAATGCTCATCAGGCACTGCAATGATTGTTATTATATCTATATAAAACATACACTTTGAAGGCTCATATTTTATGTCTTAGAGCAAGATTATTAATTTAATTTAATAGTTAAAATTTAATTAAGAAAAACCATCACAATGAGGGATGTCCAACAATAGGCCAGAATGTTAGGATCTATTTTGGTTTTGACTTTTTCTTTCTGCCTCAAATAAATATTTATTTATTTACACATATATATCATATTATGTAAAATACCCTCTTGTCCCTGCAGGCGGTTTATCCTTCAAGCTCGGAGCCACTCGCCTAGCTTGGCAAATTGCAAATATTTTAAGACATCCCAGGCTATTAATCACCTGCTTGGTGATGTATGTCATTAAATTAAATATTTTCCGACCACACGGAATGATATACTTAGAGATGTTATAAGAAAAGAGCAACACTGTTTTGCTTGAAACATAAATCAGTTTGAGAGCCTGGCTAAAGCCTGTTACTCCATCTTTGGACAAAGAGAAAAATGGGATTTGATTAGTCAAAAGCTAAGGAAGTTCAAACCAGCGCTAAACTAGGCTGGCTAGCTATTAGCGCCAATATTGTGTTACTTTTTTTATTTAAGATTTATGTTTTGATTTTTGTGGAATTACAATTTACATTCAAGGAAATGAGCAGAAACTGGTCAAATTTATTTTAGCGAAGTAATTACACGAAAGGACAAAATGAGCAAATTCGTAGAAAAAAGTAAGATGCTGGAAAATCTCATCAGCGTTATAAAGTTAGAAGAATCGCTAACTGGACTTGTTTGAGCTTCACAAGATAACACATACTGCAAAATTCTGATTCTGATTCTGAAAAATTAAACAAAGATTTAAATTCGTCAAGATTAATTGTTGAAAATTATTCGTACTTTGCATGTATATGTGAAAACAACAGCAAACGTCCATTTATAGATTGTTGTAATATTCATTGATATTAATCTCATGGGGTTAAATTATAACCTGGGAAATTCAGCAGTTTTCTCTTTTAATTTAGTTCAGGCTTCTTTAATAATGCTTATGTCCATCCACTTTCCACTTATCCATGTTGTAGACGACAGGTCACCAATCTGACACTGGGCTAGTTCGTCATTTGATATTTTCCTTTGTGTCATAGCAACTGTTTTTTGTATTTGTTGGTTTTTCTGTTTGTTTTAAGCACTAAAATAGAGAAAAATACAGAATCTAGTGCTCACAGTAGAATTTTCCTTCCATCTGGAGCAGACAGTTGGCTAACAGACATGTGTTCAACATCATAGCATAGCATAGTTTGACTTTTTATTTTTCTGTTTGTTTCTTTGTATCCAATGCTTTTCCTGCTGTGCAGACACTATCAAATATATACAATTTTTATTTTTCTCTCTATGAGCTGTGATGATAAGCCTAAAATGCACATGAAATTATCATAGATAGCCTGAATGTGGAAGAACAGATGTTGCTCAAAGTGCAATCAATATCAACATTTTTTTGCATGTACTGTGAACATAAATGAGTTTGATGGCCTAACTGCTGCACTTGTGTTTGTACAACAAGAAAAATGCACAGAAAAATTAAGCTGTTTCTAACAAAATATGTGTTCTTCATTCTTTTCATCCAGCTGAAATCATTATCCGTGTTAGGAAGATAGTGTTTTAAATGTCAAAATTTAGTGTTTTATTTAAAGGGGCATTAAAGCACATGCCTTTTAATTAGTCAGAGGCAAAATTTAGGAAAAAATAGACTTTTTCAATCATTTGCAAAGACACTAAAATACAAAAAAATGCGGAATTTAATTCTCGCAGTAGAGTTTCCCACCAGTATGGAAAAAGTAGGCTAACAGACTTACGTGCGGCATCGCAGTAGTAAACGGTGAACAGCACGAGCAGCAGTCCCAATGTCAGGCTGAGAGTCTTCATGTTGACTTTACTGTAGACCTGATGACCCTGATGTTTCAGAAGATGTCTGAAGCAATCAGTCTGATCGCACCGCTTTAAGTCGCTTTCTCATCTGCATATTCAATGCACTTCTAAGGAAAGTGGAAAAACAATCAACAACCCCAAAGTTGGTTAATAGAGTGGGTTTTTTCTGTGCCATGAGAAAACAGGAAGTTTCAGGGACTCAGTATCACTCTGATTATCTGATAAAACAAACTCAAAGAAAACGCCCATTGTTCTACAAAGTTCTTACATTGCACGCATTGTCTTTATATCACAAAGTTAGTAGGTCAAGTTGCAAATGTCAAGATGTAGTTTGATGATAAACTCTCCTTTTTGTGGTTGGTTCAATCATCCTGTTTCCTTGATTAAAGATTTCCTGTCATTTCAAAATTCTCACCAATAGTCTCAAATCATCACTTTCTACAAACCTTCCCTTTATCCAGTGAAGGTCTGTACGAGAATCACCAACATCACTGCTGCGTTACTGAACATTTCTATTTTATTGTGCAGATTTTCATACAGTAAGATGTTGGATGTATTTATATTTGCATGCTTCTGGACGTCTGGAATGCCACATTTCTGAGTTACATTGGAGTCACTGTTACACAAGAGTCCCACCTAACAGGTAAAAGAAATCAAAGCACTATAGTTAAAGTTAAAGAAGGACAGCAGTTTAAATCTTCATGTGGTGTATATTTTTTTGGTATGAGACCAGACCCTATCATCCGTAGCCTTAACCAAGAAACCACAACAAAAGATTTAAAACGCTAAAGTCAGCCAGACACCCACTGACTCTGGTTCTTGAGGTTTCTTCATATTGAGGACTTTTCTCTAAGGTGAAGGTGATATCCGGCTATTCTTTGAACAAACAGACAAATGCATCCCCTTAACTTGACCTGTTTTCGATGTACTAATTTCTATGACTTGAGAACCAAAATAAAACTACTTTCAATATTAAAAGCAGGATATCAGCAGCGAAACAGGCCCAACCAAGAAAGCCATATCTCATCTTTACAATGGGTTGAATCAAACTGATGTGTTGGATTAATCAGTATCCATGGCAAAATAAACTTAGTGTATACATCAGTGAAGAATGATAGGGTTCGACTTGGGATCATGCAAAAGGAAAGTATCAGTGTGTAACTGTAAAGTGTAACCCTGCTGAAATATTAAATTCTGCACCGTGTGAAACTCTCACCACATAAAAGACAGATGAATCATCAACTTTCACCTCTGTTTGAACTGCAAGACCTCAGTAGGAACTTCTACACATTGTGTTTGGTCGTGTCTGAAAATTCAGTCCTGCTGGACATTTTGCAGGACATGAAAAAGATACTGAGACCGAATTTGAAAATTGAGCCTTTATCTCTGCTTTTTTGACTTCCAAGTTGGCACAATATTCCTGACACCAACCTAAAGAGACTTTATGACTTTTTGGGAGCAAACACTGCAAAAACACAGTCTTAGATAAATGACAAACCTCCCACAAAAACAACCTGGCACAGGATTCTTATGGAATGCTTTCCTCCGGAATATTTCACCTGCTTTCTTATGAGAATTTGGGCTCCATATGTTTGTTTCGCTAACTCTACAGGCGCTTCGGTGACTGGGTTTCAGGTCTTGTTGATGACTGAAAATATTCAGTGTCTGTTTACAACAAGGTCACTGCTTGCCACATCTGTCACATCTTTGTTTTGCCTCTATTGCAGGCCTATGCTGTGCACGATTAGCTTAATATTTACTTACTTATTTTTATTTCTCTCCCACCACCTTCATATTTTCATGTAGACAACGTGTTGTGTTATGCTGAGCCATTTGTTTTACCTGAAGACTGAAAACTCAACAAACATAACTGAGAAAAAAGCTGATTTTTCTTTTGAATTCTGATAAACCTTTAGGTGGAGAGTATTGTTGTAGAGCTAAGGTTAACAATCCATTAAAATTCAGCTTAATTGACAACAAGCTTCATAAATTAAAAACTACAATCCTTACAAATGTGGTGTGTATAATTATCATTTAGAAAGTACCTTGACCTTTCATTCAAGGTCAACAGATTTTTCTAAAGGTCAAAGTCAGGTGGGGAACTCCAGGCCTTGAGGGCCTGTGTCCTGCAGGTTTTAGATCTCACCCTGGGTCAGCACACCTGAATCAAATGATTAGTTCATTACCAGGACTCTGGAGAATTACAAGACACGATGAGGAGGTCATTTAGCCATTTGAATCAGCTGTGTTGGATCAAGGAAACATCTAAAATCTGCAGGACGCTGGCTCTGGAGGCCTGGAGTTGCCCACCTCTGGATTATGTGGAGGTTCTTACTGACATTGTTTGTATTGGCAGCATTTAAGCATATAGGGACTGATTCTACTAGTTTCCGTCCCAATATCATGTCACATTTGACCTCTGACCTCACTTTCATATTTCACATCTATCTTTCTTTCAAGTTGACCCCAAAATGTGATATATCTTTAAAGTAGTAGAATGATATTATTTATCATATCTTTGTGGGGATAGGTTAATTGATCAATCCAAATTGCCCATAGGTGTCAATGCGGGAGTGAATGTGAGAGTGAATGGTTGTCTGTCTCTATGTGTTAGCCCTGCGACAGACTGGCGACCTGTCCAGGGTGTACGCTGCTTCTCGCCCTATGACAGCTGGGATAGGCTCCACGCCCCCCGCGACCCTGAAAAGGATAAGCGGAAGCGAATGGATGGATGGATGGATGGATTTATAAAGCAATATCCATTATCTGTAACTTAGTCCTACATAATGCTTATGTAAACAAAGTAAAAACCTTATTGCACTACAACCTTCTTAAAGTGCCTTTCTAAAGAACAGCTGCCTCGGTGAAGGTTTGTGCTCTTGGGTTGCTTTTTGTTTGGAAAAAGTCAGACATTTGCTCGGCGTCTTCATGCGGTTATCACATTAAACTATTACAACAGTCAAAGACTTCTTCCACTAAGAGGACAGATGATATAGAAAAACCTGCCCATTAAAGCTAAGCCCAAATGAATTAGCTTTGCAGGCCACTACCACCACAGTATACTCATTGTGAGGATGCTCAGTCTCAAGCTTCTTGTTTTTGGTGTGAGATCAATAACAATTTACACTGTAGTTCACTTAAGAAAAAGAAGCACAGTGACAAAATAACACTGCTCTGGCTGTCTTCAGCAAGGTTATATCAATAAATGCGGCAGATGAAAACTTGCCTGTACAAAATGTTTAAACAGCATCTTGAGGTCCTTTGCACTGAAAAAAATGAAGTTTAACACAAATCAAGAAGACAGAAATGACTCATCAGACGTAGTAAATGCATCAGGAGTGCATCCGAATGCATCTGAGGACGCTGCGGTTCTCTCAGTTTAACTAGTGAAGATCAAAGCTTATAATGCTGTGGCATACAATTTGGTGTATGCCACTGTGGCGGGCGTGGCCTGCGGTGGCGTGCGGGGAGGGCGGACGCACCTGCACCCCATCCGCAATCATGCCCGCCGCCTTTATTACTTGCACCGGGTCCTGTGTTTTGTTGTTGTGAGTGGTGTCGAGCTGGCAGCGGGAGAGCTGCAGCTCACTGTGTATGTCCAGCAACCGTAACTGTGTGTCAAATAAAGAATGTTTAACACTGTTAAAGTGTCGTCGGGTCTGCCGTGGTCGTTCACAGTGGTGCCGAAACCCAGGAGGAGAGACACGGCAGACCCAGGACTGAGCCAGCAGAGGGGAGAGCTGGCGCAAACGGTGGCCGAGCTCGCGGTCACACAGCGGGAGCAGGCGGCGGTGTGGCGTTCCCAGCAGGAAGAGCTGCAGGTCCGGACTGAGCACCACCTGCAGAGAATGAAGGGTCGTGGCGGCCCTGATCTGCGCCTGGCCGGAACTGCCGCCAGCCCCAGCGGCATTCACCCACTCGGCGGAAGTGGAGGAGCTCCGGACCGTTCCGGCGCCCGTGCCGGCCCCAAGGGTGCGACCAGCCAGCACACAGCCTGCCACAGCGCCCGTTCCCACCCCTCGCGTGGGAACCACTGGGTCTCGGCAGGGGCCGGTGCCCTTCCCTGCGCAGCGGAAAAAGGCTGAGGAGCAACCGCGGGGTCCACCAACTCGGCCAGAGCCGGAGTGCGGAGCGCTAGAGATGGTGTGCAAGGAGCCACAAATGCTGGTGGTGGAGGAGCTGCTCCAGCCGGGAGAGGCCGAGGCGCGGCGCGGGGAGATGCTCCAGCCGAGAGAGGCAGCAGCGGAAGCGCAGCGCGGGAAGATGCTCCAGCCGGGACAGGCCGAGGCGCGGCACGGGGAGCTGATCCAGCCGAGAGAGGCAGCAGCGGAAGCGCAGCACGGGGAGATGCTCCAGCTGGGAGTGGCGGGGAAGGAGGAGCCACGTGAGGGGCTGCTCGAGCCGGGACCAGCGCCGCCACTCCAGCTGGGAGCGGCGGGGAAGGAGGAGCCGCATGAGGGGCTGCTCCAGCTGGGAGCGACGGAGGAGCCGCTTGAGGAGACGGAGGTTCCTCCATCAGTTGCCGGAGCGCCTCGTGGTCCCGTGCGCCGGATGCCCACCTGGCTGGCCGTGAACCTCGCCAGACCGCTGTCACGGAGCGACAGCTCACCACATGGCTGACCGCTGGTCCAGCTTCCCCAGGGCCGCTGGATCCAGGGGCGTCCTCCTGAACTTTCACTTCCCGTCACCGGACCTGGGGCTAGGGGCATCGACGGTCCGGGCCGATTCTTTCTCCCGCTCGGCCCGGTAGGAGCGGAGAGGGAGTAGGTTCGGCCGGATGGCTCCCTGGCCTTAGTCGGGCGATGGGGGTATGTGGCGGGCGTGGCAGGCGTGGCCTGCGGTGGCGTGCGGGGAGGGCGGACGCACCTGCATGCCATCCGCAATAATGCCCGCCGCCTTTATTAGTTGCACCGGGTCCTGTGCTGTGGTTGTTGTTGTGAGTGGTGTCGAGCTGGCAGCGAGAGAGCTGCAGCTCACTGTGTATGTCCAGCAACCGTAACTGTGTGTCAAATAAAGAATGTTTAACAGTGTTAAAGTGTCGTCGGGTCTGCCGTGGTCGTTCACACCTGTTCACTGAAGTCTATTTACACACAGGACACATCACTACTCTAGCCCATCTCGCCGCCTGCTTATTCTTTTGGAGTTGGTCTACTGGAATCTATGTCGGAGGTTCCCTCGCACCTGCCTGTGATCACTATCCACCGCTGTTCTTTCCGTGTCTCAAGTAAGCTCTCCAACTCTCTCCGGTCACTTAAATTAAGCTCCCGACTTTCCGCGCTACACCCCGACTGTTTGTCCTTCATTCTCAGGTCGTTCCGGTGCGCCACCCATTCTCCCGCATTACCCGGTCCCGTTTCAACCCCTCTCAGTCCTCGCACGTTTTTTTCGTCACTGTAAATAGCCCCGTCCCTCGTAAATATCCCTATCACTGTAAATAAACTGCATTACTGAAATCCCGAGCCTGTGTTTCTGCCACTGAATCCACCCATTAGCGCTTCCCAACACATACCTTTTAAAGGCAAAAAGCATTTTTTAGCTCGAAGTTTTGATTGTCATCCTACATGATGAGTTGAATTTGCATTCCTTCACCTTAAAGGTTGAATTGTGGGCACATTTGGTGCATGGGAAGTCATACACCTGGTTTCATTCTCTTGAGGGCAACATATGAAGATGGTTTTCCATAAGTGTTGTGGTACTTCTCCTATTGTTGGTGATCCATTATTCATCACACACGCACAGGCAGCTGGCCTGTGTCCAGCTTGTTTGGCAATATTTTGTCCGGCAGTGGGTCTGACACCTTGGACCAGGCCAGTAAGTCCGTCTCTCCCGAACCGTCCATGTTAGCGGCCTGCTAGGTGACCAGACCTGTGAGGTTTAAAAAGCATCAGGAATTTGGCCTTCTCCTAGGTGTTTGCCAGTTCCGGGTGTGTTGCCATACCCCATAGACAAACAGTGTTGTTCTCTGTGATGTTGTATGGCCACAGTCCAGATGTATATGGGGACTAGGGGTGGAGCCAAACTCGAATACGATATTCGGAAAGGCACGAATATCGTGTTTTTTACGAATACTT
The DNA here is from genome assembly GCA_015108515.1 of Hemichromis elongatus. Taxonomy (NCBI): domain Eukaryota; kingdom Metazoa; phylum Chordata; class Actinopteri; order Cichliformes; family Cichlidae; genus Hemichromis; species Hemichromis elongatus. Next base: position 9,633 of record VUQR01034749.1, read on the forward strand.
ATTTCACTTGTACTTAAAGCATATTATTCTTGGTACTGAATTGTCCCACAGATTGGTCACTGGAGCAGCAAAGAGTGTAGTCAGTATTAGGAGTGTGAGCCCCACTTTGCTCGGCATTCTAAACGAGTCCTGTGGATCAGTTGTTTTCTTCACCGGATTGAGACTGAAGTAGCCCTATTGGCCCCTCACCCTGTGCAACCAGCTTTCCACTATTTACTCTGAGCTGGCTTGAAAGTGGGTCACCTTTTTACAATGAGACTGATGTATACACGTGGGCCGCTCTGCTATCTTCACAGATGTGGGTGTTGTCAGCAGCACTTGTTATGCGCCCTCCCACCATGGCCTGGACCAACACTTTCTCTTTATGGCCTTTATCAACCTCCAAACTCCTGGCTTCATGTGTTCTTCCTTTCTCGGATGTTATTCAAATATCTTCATGACAATCTCTGGGAAGCCAAGTGGTACAAGTCTCTGCCTTAATTCCTCTCTGGGTTGTCAGCTGCTCTGGAAGTGGTCCCTGCTTCTCACTGGTACTTTGAAGCCTTCTCTCCTTGTCTCAGTCTGCATCTGCACCTCAGGCTCTCCTTCCGTACCACTCCTGTAATTTAAAAAAATGAAAACTACCCTCGGAAAACCCTTTTTTTCCACATGGCTCTTGCCATGTGTCAACTTAACACAATTAGAATGCAGCATAAAGCTGCAAATTCTCTCTTAAAAATCCCAGGCTTCCCCCCTGAAGTGGCTCCATTCCAAGCCCGTAACCCTGTGTTAGAAAAACAAACCCAGCTCCGCCTGGAGCCTGCATGTATACCACTATCATTGCCTGGAAAACAAAATCCGTAAGTTAATACAAATGTCATTTTTGAAAGCAACTTTAGATCATAAGAGTAATAAGGCATCCAGCACAATAGAGACAAGTGTCATGTGCAGCTTATTCCCCAAATCATTAAACCACTACTGTCGCCAAAATTTGTCCCAAATCACAGATCCCATGTATTTATTCTAAACTACTGTATCCAGTGACTTTCCTTAAGTAATGTCACTCACTTACAGTGAGGGGAGTAACGGTGTTGCTTTATTCAGTAACGAGTAATCTAACTAATTACTATTTCTATTGTTACGATGCCGTTACTAACAAGAAAACACGATGCAGTTGCATTACTACTTTTCAGCCAACAGACGAGACGATTGAAGCTGTCATCTTCCTGCACCTTATATCAGTAGCATGAAATCAGCAATCTTGGCGCTACAGCTTTAAGCAGCTGGGTGCACTCCCGCAGACGGTAATCACTTTCTAGCACAACACCTGAAGCTAAGGGAGCAAAATAATCGCATGAGTGCTGCTTTTTGACTGAGGAAGAGTAAAGTAGTCGTGGTAAGCCAATGACATGACCACTTTCATAGTTTTTAAATTGTGCTGATAGGTCACATAAAACCAAAGTCATGATAAACAATAAATATGCTGTTTTTTCCTGAATACCTTCGTCGCGTTTACTGTTAAGGACAGTGCTAGCGAGCACTCTCTGCTTATGACCAAAAAACAGCCCTTTCGTGTAGATGGAAAAATCTACAATGTCGACCAATCAAAAAATGATATGGCAACGTGACATTTGGTTGTTTAGGAAGAGCGGGAAGTTTTAGGAGTGAGAGAGAGAGAGAGAGAGAGAGCAAAAAGAGAGACTGAGTTTTGAGATGTGAGAGATTTGTGACGTTTAGCGTGTTTGAAGTGTGTAGTTAGTGTGTTGTCTTGTGTAGTTAGTGTGTAGTGCAGTGGATAGTTCTGTGCTGTGTGTCAGAACAATGAGGCGACTGCTGTCTCCAGGGAGAAAACAGGAGGAGTGATACACCTTCTGTTATCAGACCTTCAGGTATCAGGCATGTGATGTTCTCCTTTATAGTGGACAGAAATAATTTTTTTGAAGTGGCACAAATAATTTGTGTGGCATCTTATTAAATGCAGAACACCTGATTGTTATGAAGACGTTTCACCTCTCATCTGAGAAGCTTCTTCAGTTCTAGGGTCAAATGGTGGAGAGTCCCATATTTAAGCATTGTGGGAGTGTCCCTCGTAGAGGGACAATGGGCCCACTACTGATCCTCTACCTAATCCCACGAGGTGTGAAAACGGGTGTGGGTCTCAATCAGCCATGGTTTCGGGTGAGCTTAGTGTGAAACCTGGCCCCACCCTATCATGTGATTTCCAGAGGTCAGATTGCCCAGGATATGAGTGAGCGTTAAGGCGTCTGGGTAGGGATCTCAGAACTGGATTATATGGCAGACAGTTGGTGTCGTAAACCACCGCATCTGTTCAAAGATGGCCGTTCACAGTGGACATAGATGGCTTATTTCACTCCTCTTTCAAACCATCTGTCTTCTCTGTCCAAAATGTGAACATTGGCATCCTCAAAAGAGTGACCTTTGTCCTTTAGATGCAGATGGACGGCAGAGTCTTGTCCCGTAGAGGTGGCTCTTCTATGCTGTGCCATGCG
>VUQR01034752.1:0-11612 GCA_015108515.1 Hemichromis elongatus
CCCCTAATGTTGATGACGCAGGCTTTATTAAATCATTTATATCCTCTTTACCTAATATGGATACCCATAAACTGATAATTGGCGGCGATTTTAATTTTATTTTGGATCCTAGTCTTGATAGATCATCACAAAGATCAATATCTAAAACAAAATCTGCAAAAACTATCCAGGAATTTATGAAGACCTATAAACTAATAGATCCATTTAGAACTATTTCCCCCAACTCTAAGCAATTTTCATATTTTTCCTCGGCTCATCATACTTATAGTAGAATAGATTTTTTCTTAATAGATAATAGATTTCTAATACAGACCCAAAGTTGTGAATATAAGGCAATAGTTCTATCTGATCATAGCCCAGTATTGCTATAATTAGCAATAGGAGATAAACCTACTACTCCAAAATGGTGGTTTAATAATGGCTTTCTATCAGATAATCTCTTAGTAAATGAAATAAAAGATCAAATCAAACTATTTATTTCAATAAATAACACTTCTGAAGTTACGAGATCTATATTATGGGACACATTAAAGGCCTACTTGAGAGGCCAAATTATCTCATTGAGCAGCCACAGAAATAAGCAACAAAAACAAAGAGAATCAAATATAACAACGGAACTTTTAGAAATAGATAAGGAATATGCCAACTCCCCTTCGTCCAAACTTTATAAAAAGAAGGTTTTACTGCAGACAGAACTTAAATTGCTTTATACAAATGATACAACAAGATTACTTAGACAACTTCGACATAAGTATTATGAACATGGGGAGAAAACAGGTAGCTTACTAGCAAGGCAAATCAAGGAAGTTGCAGCATCAAGATTGATTGCAGAAATAAGAACTAGCGCAGGACAATTAACAACTGATCCAAAGAGAATTAATGGCGTATTTTGAGAGTATTTCACAGCACTCTACTCTTCAGATTCAAAAAAAGATCCAGATATAATTGAAAGCTTTTTCGACTCTATTCAAGTCCCATCTATCAATAAAGAACACAAAGTATTACTAGAAACACCAATAACATTAAGGGAGATAAATCAAGCTATTCAAAGTATGCAGTGCTCAAAAAGTCCTGGTCCAGATGGGTATAGTGCCGAATTTTACAAGACCTTTAGTGAACAGATTTCACCCTTGCTTCTGGAGGTATATAACGAAGCTTTAAATAAAGGATGCTTACCTTCAACCATGTACGATGCCACTATCTCTTTAATTCATAAACCTGGCAAGGGCCCTTTGGAGCCTGGCTCGTATAGACCAATAAGCTTATTGAATGTGGATAATAAAATATTGGCAAAAATTCTGGCTATGCGATTAGAGATAGTTCTCCCAACAGTGGTGCAGCAGGACCAAACGGGATTTGTAAAAAATAGACAATTATCTTTTAATATTAGAAGGCTGTTTAATATTATATATACACATAATACTTATGATCAATCCGAAATACTACTCTCACTAGATGCAGAGAAGGCCTTTGACAGAGTCGAGTGGGATTTTCTCTTCTCAATCCTGTCAAAGTTTGGTATAGGCCCTAATTATATTTCCCTTGTTAAGCTGCTTTACACAAAGCCTCAGGCCTCGGTTAACGCAAATAATATAACTTCTAGCCCTTTTTTCCTCCACCGTTCTACAAGACAGGGGTGCCCTCTGTCCCCATTGCTATTCGCACTAGTCATAGAACCTCTCGCCATTCAATTACGCTCTGCAAAGGGCTATAAAGGCATAAGGAGATTTGGTGTAGAACATAAACTCTCTTTATGCAGACGATTTGTTGCTATATATTACTGACCCCACTAAATCATTGCCAAAAATCATGACGATTTTAACTGAATTCGGGAAAATCTCTGGATACAAAATTAACCTAACAAAAAGCGTATTGTTTCCTATTAGTTCTTCAGAAAAGTTAGACAGCCCTACTTTGACTTTGTTTCCTTTTACCATCTCAAACACTTTCAAATATCTTGGAATAAACATAACCCGTGAATTTTCTGGCCTTTTTAAACATAATTTCATTAATTTGTATCATCAAACTGAACAAAACTTAGAAAGACTGTCTAAATTCTCGCTTGCTGGCCGAATAAATATCATTAGGATGAGCACTTTACCCAAATTTTTATTTCTCTTTCAATGTATCCCAATATTGATTACCAAAACATTTTTCAAGAAATTAGACCAGTTAATTTCTCAGTTTATCTGGAACAAGAAAACACCCAGAATAAAAAAAGACATTTCTCCAAAGGCCCAAGATTACAGGAGGAATGGGGTTGCCCTGCTTTTAGTTCTATCACTGGGCCTGCAACATACGTTGTATGTCATTCTGGGGCGGGGAACATAGACCTGATTGGGAACGGATGGAAAGTATGACTTTTTTTCCTAATACTCTTAAATCTTTGGTTCATTCAAATTTAGATCTGGGTAAGGTTAAATGTAAAAACCCAGTAGTATCCAACTCGCTAAAAATCTGGTCTCAGATTAGAAGGCATTTCCATTGGTGTCAATGTTCAATCTTTACACCGTTAATTTATAATCAAGCACACACATTGCTCTCAGGATCCACATTCCAGCTATGGACCTCCAAAGGAATACACACAATTAAGGATTTGTTTATTGATAATACTTTTCCTTCGTTTCAACAACTTCAGCAAAAATTTTCCATAGAGAATAGAGATTTTTTTTTAAATATTTACAAATACGTCACTTTGTTAAAGAAATATTTCCATCCTTTCCCAATGAACCAGAAAGGCTCGCCTCAGACGATTTGTTCCTGGTGAACCCAGACCCAATAATGGCACTTTTTGGTGTAGCTACAGTTCAAGACTTAAATAATAAACAAATTCATGTTTTGAGTTTTATAACATTGCTTGCAAGACCTCTTATACTTCTACATTGGAAAAATAAAGCTCCACCAACCCACTCTGCTTTGTTAAGAGACACAATGTATCACTTACAGATGGAGAAAATTATGTTTTCATTGAGAGATAACGTAAAACAGTTTTATCTAACTTGGCAACCCTTTATAGACTACTTTAATAAGTAAACTGGGAGAAATGGCCTCCTCCTATATCGATTTAAGTATATGTATGTGTAAGTATGTATGTATATGTATTTTTTTTCTTCTGTTTTTTTATTTTATTTATTTATTTATTTTAATCCCTTGTATATACTTATTTAGTTATATGAATATGTACATATGGACGTAGATATGGGATTGCTTAAATAATGGAAATTATAATTTATGTATGTTTGATGCCAATAACAAAACTAATAAAAAAAAATCTAAAAAACACCCCAAATAATCCAAGATAAGAAAAAACCTGACAGCATCACAGCCTAACAGATCAGGTGCTGATTATGTAAATCATTGTTCGTCCACCTGGTCATTATGAGCGCTCCCATCTGTTCCTTGAAGTCTAGTCTCTAATGAACTACAGCCACATCACGCTGGATATGAAAATATGAAAGACAAATAAGTGTGATGGAATTTTACTGAGCATGTTGTGTGGCTGAGCAGATGCATAAGGTCGCTGCCGTGTTACAGAATAAACACTCTGAAATTGAAATGCTGAAAGCGCAAAAGTCAAGGATAAATAAATAGTGTGTCATTGAAATCAGTCAGAGCAGATTCGGCCAAGTAAATGGAGAATGGAAAGACTTTCACTGCTCCACACGTAAACAGCTTCGTCTCACACACCAGTCAATTGACTTTTTAAGAAAACATCAAAGGAAACCGCTCCAACAGAGAGAGAAACACAACAAATGTGCTGTGCTTAACACGCTTGACTGAGCTGTAATGTCTTCTATTAAGGGTTTGTACAAAGAATTTTACCTTAATAATGAGAGTAATCTGTCATTTCTGATGGTATACAACTTAATACTCTGCAGCGTCCATGGCTGAAAAATGAAGCAAACAGGAAGTGCTGTTAGCAGATAATTTGTCCAAATACAATCATCCGGCTTAAAACAAAAAATGACAAATATGGCAGCAACCAAATGCTAATGTTCAGGCTTTAAAATGTCTCCAAACAAATGGGTGGGACTGCAGTGGCTACATCCATCTTTACATGCAGTCTGTATTGGTCTGGACTTGGAGTATATCGTAGAGCCCAACCAATACAGAGTTTTTAAGACTGATACGATATTTGTGATTTGTGTCTTAGGGCGAGAGGTAGGGTGCACCCTGGACAGGTCGCCAGTCACAGAGCTAACACATAGACACAGACAACCAATCGCACTCACATTCACACCTCTGGGCAATTTAGAGTTATCGATTAAGCTAACCTGTATGTCTTGGGACTGTGGGAGGAAGCCGGAGTACCCGGAGAGAACCCACGCAAACACGGGAAGAACATGCAAACTCCACACAGAAAGACCCCGTCCTGATGGCGGAACTGAACTCAGGACCTTCTTGCTGTGAGGCAACAGTGCTAACCACCACGCAAACGTTAAAATAACGGAGCTATGTAAAGAATTAAAATCTCATTTTGTTATCACAACAAGTCCTAGAACACTCATTTACACTGTTTCACCCTCGGTTCAGCAAATGTCACGTCAATTTTGTCGCACAACGCTGATTGTCATGGGGTGAATGGCCAGCATAAAAACACCATTAGCTTGTAGTTTTTGTGGCGTTCCCAACACATGTTGCCAACAGGGAAGTTGCAGAGTGACAGTGGCCAAACTATGTAAAGTCAGCACTCATGACATGGCTGTTTCTTCTTTAATTTTTTCATTTATCTGCCAGCTGATATATTAAAAATACTAATATATCGTCAAATAGCTTTACTGTCTCTGGTATATTGGAGTAGTTGGTTGTAGTAAGTAGTGAAAGTGAGTGGGGACTGCAAAAGCTCTGTCCCCATCACAACCCTGAATTGGATATACTAAAGAAAATGGATGGATGGACAGCATAGTTTGAAAATTAAAGAATATGGAGTGTACCATCACATGTTACACATTCCTTTATTGAAATGACAATCTCCTGTTTCAACAGAGTGGATATGATGCTGTAAGGATACGCTGTGCCCCGCTCATCTGCTTTGTGTTTTTCTCAATCCCAGTGAGTATACACAACAAAGAAAGCATGCTGTAAATACATCTGCTGGACAATGACTTGCAAACACGCAGGCACAGACAAACGCCTTTGTGCTGCACTTTTCGTGTTGCTGTGGAAATTTCAAGCGACAAGATAATCCAAACACCTGTAAACAGAAGTAATTCTGACACCAAAGCATTGTGTGATTTCAGCAAAAGTAGCAGAGCAGGATAAATGAGTTTAGAATTTAAGCTTACGCTTTATTGCATTCTTCTTTAATTAAAACAGGATTGGAGTGCATGAATTACATCACTGTTACAAATCTGTTTGTGTACTGCTGAGCTGAAACCATCACGCTGCTGTGTCTTGATTTTTTTTTCTAAAGCTCTTTGAGGCCCTTCACGCATTTGCTCCGTATGTTTTTAATAAAGCGCACATTGAAACGCCTACAGTGATGTGCCACACAGAAAAAGAAGCAGGCATCACACACCAATGACAGATTGGGGTTACGGTAGTTTTTAGGGACTGATGTGTAGACTGGAGAAGCCAGGGATCGAACTACCAACTTTCCAGTTAGCAAGCTGCTCTACCTCCTGAGCCAGAGCTGCTTCTTTTAAGATTTAACATGTTGTTTGATTTCAAAGGTTTTGAAAGGTTATTTAAATATTCTTTAAGAATAATTATTAATAAAATCTAACCGTAATTACTAATAATACATTTGTCTCCGGGGGGTTTGTAATCTGGATAAGAAAAATCTCCCAGAATCATTTAACAGAAAAAAAAAGAAAGACATGAAGGTGGGATTCCTCTTCCAGGGTGGACGGAGAGGTGGTTTGTATTTTAAAAGGTTGTTTTAAGATAAATCCGGACTTCGCCCATGGCTGTGCAAGATCACAGAGTCTTTAATCCCCTATGAGCCAGATGACACTATGAAACCTGGAGGCCAGGTTCTTTGAGTCAAACTAAAGTTCCAACTGATGACTAAAGCATGTTAGTGTTGGAGAAACTGTAAATCCAGCCGTAGTAAAGTGGCAGAGTTTACGTGCCGAAAATACTTGGAGCACTTTCAGCTTTGCATTTAGCTCGCGGCATAGCAACAAGGTTTCCCTTACACAGGCTAATGCATAAACACATTCTTGTTCTTGGTATAAAACATCTTGTATGTCAGCTCTGAATCCTACCAGCTAAAATAGGAATATTGATATGGTGTCAGGGAAGTAAACTTGTATTTTTTTCTTTCTTTTTTTTCTTTTCCTCTCTGTTTTGCTTCCAGACTTACTCAAACAAGTGAAAGTTTGTGCCAAAATAATTCTGTTTCTTATGCCATGTAATACGCCATTGGCTTCATTTTCCAGCGTCAGAAGTTACCTTCTGTACAAGAGCTATAGAATAAATATTAACAGACCATTGTAATCTAAGCTTACAGTCACTTTATTAGGTCCAGTTTCCGAGTGCCTAGTCCCCCCTATTTCCTGCAGAACTGCCTTTATTTTTCATGGCACACATTCAACAAGGTGTTGGAAACATCAGCGATTTATCAGACACACATCCATCCAATCTCCAATTAGACTACATCCCAAAAGTTCTCTAATGGATTTAGATCTGATGGCTGTGGAGGCCATTAGAGTACAACAGACTTGGAAACCAGTTTGAGAAGATCTAAGCTTTGTAACATGGTGTGCCATCCTGGTGTGCTACACCACCAGCAGCCTGAACTGCTGCTGCAAGGCAGAACCGAGCTACGCTTCCATGTTGTTTACATCAGATTCTGACCCTACCACCCCTACCATTATAAGTCACCAGACCAGACAAGGTTTTTTCTATTACCCAACTTTGGTGAGCCTTTATGAACTGTAGCTGTTTCCTGTTCCTAGCTTACATGAGTGGCACCCAGTGTGGTCTGCATGACTTTGGGTTCCTCCCCTGTTAAGTACAGTAGTTAAAATCCTCATTTCATTTCTAAAAAACACATGATGACTTCTTCTACTGATCTGTTCAAAACATATTACTCCAGTTTAAAAACAAAACACCACACTATATACCCCGAACCAGAATTTTTTTCATCCACTTTAATAACACTTCATTAGAAGCAGTATATTTCCACCTGGAGAGAATTCAATAGCAGTCTTTCCAGCTCTGATCACAAGCTCACAGAGCAGACTTAAGAGTCTGACAGCCTCTGGGCCTTAGCCACAAGAGCCGTTCAAGTTCAAGTCTCACTGGGGGGTCCCGTCACATTTCTGCCTGCTTTAAGTGGCTCAGGCAGTGTCTGGACTTTATGCATATATGTGCTCCCGCACACATCCACACACATACATGAGCTAAAGACGGACACTTCCTCCTATTGGGCCCTGTTCTTCTATTGCTTAGGTCCACTGTGGTCTGCCACAGACGGCGGTTTGTCTGTCACACAGTCTGTGCTGAGCCTGGCAGTAAGGCTCCAGGGAGGAATTCTCGCTCACGGGCAGATGAGGCAGCCAAGTTCAAGCCTCAAGTGATGCCTGATCTCACCATGACACAGCCCTGCCAATCTGTGAAATCAGAGCTGCGAGGTGAGAGCGGCTGTGTTTCACTTTAGCTAACATCCCCTACACGTGTATTTTAGCACAAAATAAAAACACACACACAGACAAACAGCCACAAGTATGTGTCCTGAAATGAAGAAACAAATTCCCTGGGTTGATTCAAACAAACAAATTAAAGCCTTTATATTCAGAGTTAATCAGGGGTGAACGTCCCGGTGCTCTCACAGCATCAGGCTCCAATTTGTTCCAGGTATGTGGAGCACAAAATGTAAAATCTGTCTTTCTAAGGTCAGTGCTAACTCAAGGAAGCTGGAGCAACAACATCACACAGTGCAGTCAATAAGCCTCCTGCAATGAGAGAATAAATATTTAATATACAGAAAGAAATGTTGGTCTGTTTTGAAAGAATTTAACTCAAGGTTGTGATATGAAATAAATACACTGATAACCATTAAAAATAAAAAAAAACATTGATAATCCTGATATCACACACATCACATAAATCGTGGCTTCATACTCCCCAGTCTGAGGCTTTAACATTAGCGCTCTAGCTTTATTTGGGGTTTTTAAACACCCAAACAGCTGTTACCTATAGTAACAGCAAAGACTAACTAGCTAGTTAGTAGGGAGTCTCCATTAACTATGTAGGTACAAAGCACAGACAGACAAACATCAGCTCTAATCCTAAGTATCAGACTAACAAAATACCAGAATTTTACTCACCAAAACAGAAGCAGAAGCTCTTGGATGGTCTGTGCCTCACAGCAAGCCAGATCATTCAAATAATTTTAAAAAAACATTTAAAAAGATCAAGCAGCACAAACATTCAACTCAGCGACTCTAGTTTGCAGAAGTGAGACCTCAGTTCATCAGCTGGCATGCAAAAATTGGCATTCATAGTTAAACCATTTCAATTATGGCATTAAGAAAGTTGCACTTTTACCCCTAAATCTAGAGTCACAAGCCTTGTGGGTTCTCACTTTCTTATGCCTTTGCCAGTTCAACATAACTCTGGGACTTTCCACCAATTGGTCTTAGAACTGAAGAAGCTTCTCGGATGAGAGGTGAAACATTAAAAGAAACTTTAAGAAGTCCAGTCGCTTTTCTTTCCAAGCTTCTTAGACAACACACAGGCTATGAAATTCAATTAAATATTTGAAGGTATAGACAGTCATTTTTGAAGTTTTATATTAGAAAAAAGTACTGATAACACCTTCCAACAAATTAATACAGTCTTAAAAATGTAGAATTAATCCATTAAAAATACATAGGAGTGGGCATTGGTATAGGGAAGCCGCCATGTTGCCTCATCATCCTAAATACAGTGGCCAAGATGGACATTACGTCTTATTGTGTTTTATCTGTGTGCAAGAGACCAGCCACGTACATAATACATCAAAGGGAGAAGAGCAGAGAACTCGTAGATGTTCAAGAGTCATGGAGGCAGATTTTAATTTATTTCTGCAACTTTGGACTCAGCGTGTGAAGGATCATATCTATGTTTTATAATCTGAGTAATAATCCACTTCACTAAAAAAACAAAAACACAAAGGAAAAAGACAACACAGCCAGCATCTTAATGAAATGCCATCCTCCACCTCTTTACCTCAAGCCTCGTGTTTTAAGTCTAAGTCAGGGCTCCAACACAAATGTGCATAAACATGCTGCTTTATATCCCAGTGTTGCCACAATGACTTAATGTGTGCAGATTTGGCATCTGACATTTCTCTAGACAGCTGAAGCAAGCAGGCTAAACAACAGCAGCTGGTTATAACCTAACATTATGCCAGCTAATGTTAAGCTTGAGTGTCCTAGTAATCACACTTTCCCTCTCATAAACAGTTTGATAATATTCTCACATCATATCAGAGTTTTTCACTGAATGTCCAAGTCCAACAATCTTAGATGCACATCAAAGAAAAATTTACTAATGCTGGCTAACACCAGCTGACACAGGTGAATGGTAGCTGAAAGAGGCTAACAGCAGCTAACACAGATAAGCGGTAGCTGAAAGAGGCTAATAGCAGCTAACACAGGCGAACAGTAGCGTAAAGAGGCTAACAGCAGCTAATAAATGCTAACAGATGCTAACACATTCTAACGGCAGCATTTTCTCAGCAGTTGATTGCAATCTACAATCTACTGACATTTAGTGGTCAATTTTTCCACACCACCTTTAACCCTGTTAGACCCAACCCATTAATAAAAAGCCAGAAAATTCTGAATTTTTTGGAACTGAGATGTTTATTACCTTGATAACAAAATCCACAAATATATTATTGGTATATCATGTTGTCTATGATATATTTTTATTATTTTTGCATCACATTTGATACATTGGGAATTTTTCGTAAATTTTTGTTAACAACAATTTTAATTTTAGACAAAAAAAAAGAGTTTTGTCCATAACATTTTGAAAGTATGGAAAGTATTGATCATGTTGATGAGACAGAGGTCTCAGAAACCCATGTATCAAATGTGATACAAATGGCATTATAGCTGTTTTTACACATACGCTTTTCATACTGTACCCACTAGGTGTAGAACATAAATATAGTCTGATCGGTCATTAGAATATCTTTAACCCGCTAGCTCTCAAATCCATTTCGGTCCAGCACGATAACAGCACAGATACTGTTTGGGTGAATTCACAGCAAGCGAGCGGTTGTCCTGTTTTCTGGCATTTTATGACATTTTCCAAAGTTCATGTGTGAAAACAGCTTTACAGTACAAAATAAACATTCAAGGACATCAGCCCCTTTCTCCTCCTACCCATTACCATTGCACTCCCATGGTCCTTTGCTATATTTATAATCGGGGACAGAAATTTGTCCTTGATCAAGTTTCACAGTATATTGCAGTCAACTGAGAAACATATTCTGTTGTTGGGAATCAATGAGAACAATGTCCATCAGTGACAGATGTTATCTGTGGTTGTGTTCTTTTACGGATGAAGTGCCTTTCACCAGAAAAGAAAATCACACAAATTTTTCCTTCTGAAGGAACACAAGAGGCCTTATCAGGAATGTGATGGAGTCCTGTTAAGGTCCGTTGTGAACAGTATGTACAGATATTATGGATGATCCGGTATTTTGTGTATAGATTTGGTGAACCTGAGATAAATGTAAATTTACCCCGTGAGTGAAGAGAGAGAAAGACCGTTTTGCAAGGACATCAGGCAAAGTCATGAATATAAAATATCACTTGCATTGTTGTGCAGAGCTGATGTGATAATCTATAACATTTTCCAATATATAAACGTCTGCTTAACATCCAGCTGATAAAACTGCGCTAGAGCCCATTTAATCAAAGCTGTCGGTGTCAGTTACATCGTTTCATCCAGGTAAACCGCCGCTGTGCATATAGAGTGATGCGCTTTCACGGCTGCAGATAAAGTCAATTTAAACTGCAGATTTAGCTCAGATTTATTTATCTCTGAGGTGTCATACATGATGGATGTAGGGACATTTGTTTTCAGAACAATCTGTCTGCTTGTGACACTGAACATGTCATGGCCCCGGTGCCTCTCCGGCTAGCCCTGGATGGCTACATTGTATTTGTTGTTTGTCACTCTCCCTTCCTTTCTCTCTCTCTCTCTCTCTCACTCCCTCTCTGCCTGGGCGGAGCTCAGAGTGGGCTCCCGCCCTTGGCCGACGCACCTGCAGCTAATCGTCGGTGATTCTGATGGGTTCCAGCCCTACTTAAGACAGAGGCTCTGAGTTGCTCATCGCTGGAGTATTGAGTAATCCACGTTAGTATTGCCGGCTCGCTCATAGTTCGTTGTCTTGTGCTGACTGCAACTAATGGATGTTTGTAAATAGGTTTCCCCACGCTGTGTTTCCTGAACCCCGAGTGAACGAGTGGAGCTGCGAGGTTGGATGCGTGCGGATGAGAAGCGGAGCGAGTGCGAGGATTGGAGTGTGTGTTTCCCCTGACCTGTGGACCCTGGACCCTGGCGTTTTTCCCCTCACTTGTACATAGTGCACCTGGTGTTGTAAATAAAAGGAACTGTTAGAACGTTTCCCCAGTCTGCGCCTGAGTCCGTTACCGTCACCTGAC
>VUQR01034778.1:0-13127 GCA_015108515.1 Hemichromis elongatus
TCCATACTTTGTATCCCCTATTGTTACGTTCCCCCAAAAGGGGTCTAGGCGATATGAGGGAAGTAACAAAAAGTGTCCGGGTTGAAAAGAGGAGACAGAGGCAAAATGGTCAAATTAAAAGGGTTTATTAAAGCTTTGATTGATAAATCAACTAAAAAAGACGGGCAAGCCGTTATTACCATTTAAAGAAACAAAACTCAAATGTTGGTCAGTAAACTGAAAAGTAAGCCAAAGAAGATGGGTGACCGAACACACAGCTCACTAGCCGCAACAACCGAACACACAGCTCACTCGCTGCAATCCACTCACATGGCACCTCTCTCCAGCGCTTACCTTTCTCTGCGTTTAAATGGCTTTAATTGCTGATGTGGGTCAGCTGTGCCACAAAAGAAAGGTGGCACCTGAGGCAGGAGAGATGGTAGGCCACGCCCACACAGGCACTTTCAGGAAGAGGCCCTGCTAGGGCCGTAACACTGTGTAAACTTCAAATATCTGCTCGGTTTATAGAGACATCTCATTTGCAAAAGTGCTCCAACGCTTTCGGAGACGTGTGTTACCCACCAGTTCGAAGCTGACCGGGAGGCCGAGGCCCACTATAGCCAGGGGGAACACTTCACTCCTGGCACATTGTGCCTAGACCTCCTGGTCAGCTTCGAGGTTCAGCCTCTGAAGGATGCGGCCTATTTTGCAAGATCTCGCAAAAGTTCATCTTTATTTTTTTTTTCTCTAACGTCTTTTGCAGTGCTCTGTAGATTTGCAATCTTCTAATTACTGTCAGTGTTGACTGTGTTAAACCAGTTGTTCTGTACCAACTAGGCATTAATGTGCTGCTAACAAACCTGTAGAATTAATATATTTCACTATACTTCTACCAAAACATGAAAACACTGATTCTGGTATTCTGTACAACAGCCACTAACACTGATAACCACTTAATGTGCTTTTAGAAACAAACAAACAAATAAAAAAAACATTTAAAAAACCCGTATTACTAAAATGAGTTCCAGTTAAAAAAAAAAAAAGTACTGCCCTACTGTACTAACCTGTAATGCCAGCAAAAGACATTTAATAATAAGCCCTGAATAAATTTTGTTTAAATTGATTCCCTGACTTTAACCTTGGATCAGCAATTTTTAACGGTCCAAGAAAAGTAAAGCTGCATAACCTGATTGCATAAAACTTCATGACACAGTACCAAATTAATTTACTTCTCTCTGCGGGGTGATTGTCATAGTGTAAGAAGTAGGGAGGACCCTGGACAGGTCGCCAGTCTGTCGCAGGAGTCTGTTTTTGTAATTATCTAAAGAAATGGCAGACCCTGTATTCAAAGCTCTTTCATCACTTTAATGCTTCAATTCATCAACATCTGCACTTCATCCTCTGCTTTAAGAAAGCTGTATTTTGCTGTATTTTCATTTTTATAGCACTTGGTAAAAACGAACAAAACAACCAAAGACCACACAAACAATATATAAACAATGTGTTTTAATATGATCAGCATCAGCAGATGTAAATGATGAAACAATGGGTACAAATAGTATGTTAACAGTTAAACCATTCATAATGTTTTAGAAATGCTTTAGATTAAAATGCTGGAATATGTGCAAATACGTTCTTATGGATTATATAGAGAATGGTGTAACTATTCCTGAATACAACAGTCAAGCTCCAGGAGTGAGCTCACAGCCAGTGAAGAAGGCAACACATCATACTGCAAGCTGCACCTATGATTAATTTAATGTACTTTTTCTTCATAGCGCTCTCCTCCTCTTTCACCCACAGACCTTGCTTTTCCTGAGACACTGCTTTAGCACACCTGGCTGTGGATGTGTTTGACCTACCACCATTTTTCCTCTCTCTAGCGGTGCTGCTGCTTCACCCCACAATCTTGCCCCGTTTCCAGGCTGAAGCCCCAACACACCTGCCCTGCTGTAAATAAACATTGTTGTGCTGACAGTGCACAGGTATGTTTTATTCTGCAAGTAAACAAATTAATCTTGACTAGTAAACCTGTCCTTCCTTCGTTCCGCTGTCCTTTGTTGCACTTACTGCATAATGATCTTCCCTTAATGAGCAATAAAATTTGGGTTGTTTCAGGTTAACAGCAGTATAACAACAGAACATTAAGTGAAACCATGCTATGCCTGGTTTATAAAATGGAATAGCGGTTTTCTTTACTAATATTCTATGAGCAGACTGAATCCTTTCTACTTTTGTGTTTTTAAGAACGCATCCAGTATGTACAGGTTGGACTATCTCAAAAATAGAAATTATTAGTGTGCAGGTCTACACCTATAAATCTCACCTTCTCCCACATTTTCATATTTTATATGTTAAAAAAAATTACAACAATCCAATTAAATGGAAAAATTACAGCCCAAAATGTGGTGAAAACTTACAAGTTCGACAAGAGGCAAGAAAGTAGTCCCTGCAGGTTCTGTGTGTAGTTGCTGCAAAGACAGTTCAGTACTCCAAACTCTTTGCTTCAGTTGGCTCAGTTGATGTTGATACCAGTTCTCATACATACCAGTTGCACTTACACTTTGTGAACATGCTGAGCTGTAGGACACATACTGGAAAATATTGGAAAGAACAAGAGTTTCAAGGTAGGCTGGACAGTAAATCTGTGGATACCTGCTGTCAGGTGAGATTGTAACATTTACTAAAAATTTAATGTTTAATAGATAATTCACGGAGCCCCGCAGGGGACATGGGAGAGAAAAAAAATAAGATGAACTTTTGCGAGATCCCGCAAAAGTTTTGCGAGATCTCGCAAAAGTAACTATACCTCCAGTCAGCACCACTGAACCTTGGAAAAAACCACAGTGAGGGAGGACACACACATCCATTTGAGCGATTCATAGATTTTTACTTTGAGCTTGGACTAAACTATAAAGATATTAAAACTGTGCTTGGCAGTAGACACAGTTTGTCGTGTTGCGAGATCTCGCAAAAGTTCATCTTACTTTTTTTTTCCTGCCATGTCCCCTGCGGGGCTCCGTAATAATTTGTAGATGAACTTTAATTTTAATTTAAAGCTTTAAGTGTATTGTCTGATTATTTATTTCTGGTCTCTCAACATACAAAATAAATAATATATAGGCAAGGGGTTCGTATTTTAATGGGAAAATGAAATGTATTTTTACTTACATTTGTTAAGCAAACTTACAAAGATGAATATGACCCAAAATATACTCAGGGATTGTTATTCACTCCATGTTCTCAAAAACAATGGTGAAAAAATACAAGCAACAAACTACAACTGTAGCTTGCCTCCACCAGTGTGTGAATGTGAGAGTGAATGAATAGTGGAATTGTAAAGCGCTTTGGGTGCTTGAAAAGCGATATATAAATGCAATCCATTATTATTATTATTATTATTAAGTGTGATCGCGGCAAACTAGATTGTGATGGTTAAAAATGTTACCCATGTCATTTCAGTCAGGATGATACAGTCAAAAGAAAAGGCATGGATTGGGTCTGGGTTGGGGTGGAGGCAGGTTAAAAAGTAGTTTGCAGATGTGCAAATTGGGTTTGAAATCTGATTTTTGTTGTTTATGGACCAAACAGTTATGTATATGTTACTGTAGATGTGTCACGGCTGAGCAGCCGATGTGTTCAAGGAATGGACCCAAAGCAAGCACGGGAGAAACGAGCTGATTTCAAACAAAAAGCGAGCCTTTATTACAGCTGATAGAAAACAGAAAAACAAGGCAAAGCAAAAACGTGGAACTAAACTAAAGTCTAAACTGGAAAAACTATGACTGACTTTGAAAAAGATGACAAAACAAGAGAACATGAAACCGAACAGGAACATGCTAACATAATGGTGAAACAAGTCTAAACACAGGTATGGACTTGAAGAGTAGGGAAAAGCTCTGTGACGTGATGTGACTTTGACATGAAGGTAAACAGATGAATTGAAAAAGAACAGTAAAAGACTTAAATACACAGGAGGGTAATGAGGAAAATGGAAACACCTGGGAGACACAGCTGACACAAATAAACATGACACCACAGGGAAAAGTCAAACTAAACACACTGAACAAGGAAACACAAGACTTTCAAAATAAAACAGGAAACATGGCGAAACATAGACATGACAACACAAGCTTGACAACATGAAACGCAGACAAGAAACGTATGACAGACTAACACAGAAGACACACAAACATAGACATAGGTGATAACACAACTATACTAAACTTCAACTAAACCCTACCTTAGAATAACATCACAATAAACCTGTTTCAATATAACATAAGGAATCAAAAATACATTTAAATTCCATTTAAATTAATTAATTAAATAATTTTTGTAATTTCTCTGTTGTACATTGCTCAATTCTCATCATTTCTTTGTGTTTTGTTCGCTTTTTAAAAACTAATTATAAAAAGTGTTGTTTTCATGGCTACCATTTTACCAGTGTTTAAATTTTTTTAAGTTTTGCTTTAATTTAGTAGCAAATCAACACACAATGGCATCTGGATCAGTCACACTACACTTAAGTCACTCAGGGTTCCCTTTAGTCATATAAAGCGCCTTGAGGCGACTGTTGTTGTGATCTGGCGCTATATAAATAAAATTGAATTGAATTGAATAGTATTTACTCTGTATCTACTCTGAAGTAAGCACTGAAAAGCAGGGTGAATGTCACCATTCTTAAGCTTTCACATTGCATTTACAGGTTGTCACCCTAGCAGCAAAGGAAAAGCAAAAAAAACCCCAAAAAACAAAGAAAAATAATATTTATTTTTTTTTGCCACGTTTCCACTTCCAGGTCACGATGCAAACATATGTTCTGTTCCCTGATTGTTTGTTATAGGTGAGCCATCTGGTCCCTTCTTGTCAAGGTCATGCTCTACATCAACCGTATCAGGCAACTTCCGCTGCAAACCAGTTCCTTGGGATGCTAATGATGTTTTGTTTTCATCGTGTGGAAGCACAGTCACGGTTTCTGAGGGCACGTGAGGGAGAGGAGACTGTCAGAAAAATTGATATCTCATTTAGTACAATAAGTACTGTGACCTTTACAGCCATAGAGAGTATGATAGAAGTGTTAACTGGTTGGGAAAGTCATTCTGACCTTAATCACTGAGGTGACAGATCAGAAAAAAATCACAGGGCATCAGCATCAAGGGGTTGATCTGATAATTGGTCTATTTTACAGAGTGCTGCACAGAGTGGTGCATAGTTGACACACCTAACAATTTCCCTAGAATCATAAGTGAGAGTATCAGTTCTTATAGTAGCTTTTATCCAACACTTTGATGCGGTTGACTTGTTCTTACCTACATGTCATACACATTTTCAACTGCTGGGATAAATACTTAACCTACAATGACATGAACTCAGAAAATCACAAAAAAAACTTCAAAAGATTGAACAAGAACAGGAAACATTGTCACTCATCATATTTTTGTTACATAAAGCTTTATTCAGCGTGTTGGTTCATTTGCTTTCCTTCCTTTCTACCTGGCAGTTTCAGAACAAGATTTCAGATCGTGTACTGAGGTTGATTTCCACATGTCTAATCAATAGTCTGTTGATTTATATATTGCTCACATGGTGTTGCTAAAAAAAAAAAGGATTATTAGAGATAGTTATATGATGCCAATAGGTCTTTATTGTGTGTGCCAGAATTTTGTTGCTCCAGTCATGTGACTGTCAAGATTAATCTACCCACATGCGAAGCAGTGATAAGAAACCTTTATAAATCCATGTGCAGATTAGTTAGGTAGAAAACTGCATATAATTTATACACTTCTATAGCCTAATGCATGACAGCAGACATGCTTCTGTTTTAATCAGCTCAGCAGTCTACACATTTAGCTTTAGACCTAACATTGTTTATGCTATTACAGAGAAAAAATGACTTTGAGCATTTTTATTTCTTACTTCAAGCTTATTTTCCTGCATGTTATTGACACTACAGTGACTGCTTGTTGCATTCTAGGGCCTTTTAAAATATGGGTGACAGTTCGTACTGTGCAGAACATAAACACCTCCTGTTTAGTTACAGATAAACACACAGAAGGAGTTAAACACAGCTGAAGCATGACACACATACGCAGTGCGGGAAAAAACAAAGTACACCCTCTTTTCAATTCTAATTTATTTACTTAGTACATGTTATTTACAGTTCATGATATAAATATTGACTTGATCAGCAAATCTGAATTAAGTGTGTATCTGAGCAGAGGAAGCACATGATTATCAATGATGATTCTCTATTTGCTTCATTTATTGAAATTGTTATTATATGATGCTGAAATCATACATTTAACTTTTAATTTTTAAATCAAAATATTCAGCTGTAATCTATGTAGGTGAATTTGCAAAAACTAAAATAAATATTTTGGCCATTTAATTTTTCAGTAATTATTCAGTACAACTTTAATTTACTGGTGGGATTGAAAAAATCCTTAATTTACATATTTAGAGAATGACATTGTTCCAAAAGCCTTAATATTTGTTCAGATGCAACTTTGCAAACCTTTTTTTTTTTTTTTTCAGAAAGAAGATACTTTCTCTTTGGAATCCTTCCAAACAAGCAATATTTGAACATTTTTTTTTAATTGTACCATCATGAACTTTAACAGTTTTCATGCTAACAAAAAATCTCTTTTTTTGTGCATTTTTCTGGAAAATTGAATGTTTTTATCTTATGAATAATCTTTCTGACTGTAGAACGATGTACTTCAGGTTGTTTGGAATTGGCCTTAGAACCATTGCATGGCTGATGGGCAGCTACTTCTTGAAGATTACTGCTGATGCCTTTCCCCCCTTGGCACTGCATGAATATGTACTGTACCTGAATGTTCCAGACCACTGATTATATAGTAGTATTTACACAATCAAGTGCATTTAATTGACTACTTACCCATAAGTCTTTACATTTTGACTTTATTTTAAATAAATAAATAATGATACTGTGCAATATGTTATGTTTGGTAGTTTATCTGAGTCGTAGTTAACTAATTTTAACACCTGCTAAGGACCAGATTATTTTTTTCATGTGCTGATGGTGCATACCGCAGAGTAACATATTGTCATTGTAACATTAAAAAAATATTCTTAGCCATTAAATTGTGTTTTGTGTAAAAAAGTGCAAGAAGGACCCAGTGTGCTTGGTTTTGGTTAAAATAAAAACATTATCATCTACTGTTTAAAAATAAAAGCCAAATGATTTCAGATGTGTTATGATCACTCTGCATTGTGGTAAAATGCATTTGCCAATACCACTGACATTTTACATCACACTCATTTTACGCCTGCAACGAACCATGGAATCATCAAATGATGAGTGTTAAATGATGCATATGGTGTTATTAACTGACTGTAAACAGTCGCTCTAAGAATTAAGAATTTAGTAAACAAGGGGAATTCTCAGCACAAACGGGATAGCTGTGTGTACACGTTGTGCACAAGACATACTGACTGATGCCACGACGAGCCAATTCATATTTCACCCTACCCCGCCATCCTGTCTTTTCTCATAATTTCTAATGAACTTCAGTTTAAATAATGCTCAAGTCAATATGGTGCTTTATTACAATGTTGACAGTATAGATTAGATGATAATTAGATTATGAAACTTTAATCTTAAATTGCGGCAGTAATTGCAAAGATCATGACAACATGATACTGTTTTTTTTCATCATGTTCATCAGCAGTACATGCAGTGAAAATTGCAGAACATCTGCACAAATAAAGTGACCCCGTTCACATTATCCCCTCATTATCAGCTCTACAGGAGGTTTCACAAATGAACAGAAGCATTAAGCTGTCTACTAAGTGTTCATACGATACATTATTCTGATAGAGCCTCCTCATTTTGCATTCATTGTTAATGCGACTGAAATACAATTTAGATGGACATTTAGAAAATGTGACAATGCGTTTAGCATTCGGGAAAAATATGACTTCTGTAAGCAGAGCCTTATAGAGTGGCCCAGAGCAGAAAGAGCATTTGCAGACATCCTTTCTCAGCATGCTCTTAGCTGGCTACGGCTGGGGCCAGTAGGGCAGAAAGCTCTGTACGGTTTGAAGTGTGATGGCTGTTGGCACAAAACAGTGCCTGAGGTGCTCTGTGCAGCAGCTGGGAAGACGATGCTTTGTAGCTGGTCAGCGCACACTGCAGGGGGTGGCAGGTTTGTTATATGGTGTGAAACAAGTGGTTCTGGATTCAGCAGTGATGACACACACTTCCCTCTGTGTACCTCTTGGCAGACTTTAAATAACACCAAACCCCTGGCATATCTGACATCAACATATTGGCCTAACCTGGACCTAAGCAGGAGTCTTACTGTAGAAGTGACACACGAGTTATAATAGAGTCCATAGTAAACTGGGATTTGTAAGTACAATGTGCTCAGTGCGATTTCTATTTGTCTCACAGAAATGATTATGTGAAGGGTGCTTATTGTTTTCTGGCTTAGTTCAACAGGAAATTCTGTTTTCCAGTGCATGTGATCCAGGATGTTTTTTTTTTTTTTTTGATGAAATATCAACAACTGGTAATGGTGTGTTCTTAATGAAATAATTAGGCTGATGAAATACTGTTAGTGACAGCAAGACAAGAACCAAGAATGATCACTATCACAATAGTACTGCATTTACTGTGAAAGGGCTGGACTGGTAATATGGCATACCAGGCATTTTCCCAGTGGGCCAACACACATTTAGGCTGATAGGCAGGCCTGAAGCACCCCTGTGCCTCCCTTTTCATTACCGACACTGGATTGTTCAGTCCGATCTCTTAATGTGACCCCTCCTTTACCTTTGCTGTGGGCTCACACAGCTTGTAGAAAATGTCTAGTGTAGAAGTAGTGGTGAAAAGGTGGAGATGAAAAGCTGAGAGAAAACAATAAAAAAAAATAGATGCAGCAAAATGTGTCAAATTAACCGACAGGCTAGCTGTCGGGGCTGCTGCTGCATCATGAACAGTAGTACCAGCAACAACTAGTATACACACCTAAGAGTCATAGGAGGGGAGGAAGAAACAAAGAAGGTGAAATTAACATGGTGGTGCAGTGAGCTCAGCGGGGCGGTACCGGGGAGGCAGGTGAGAACACAGCTGATGGTGTGTTGGTCTAATGACCGCTTTCCCTTTATAGTAAGACGGGAGACGAGAGGCGGATTGGCCTGGAACAGCTGAGACCGGAGCTTCGCGGTCTATATGGTTGGCAGAGTGTCACGCAATAAAAGGAAAAACTCTATACCAGTAAAACGTGTGTGTGTGTGTGTCACGCGCATTCTACAATTGGTGCCGAAACCCGGGTTCTGTGGGGATGTCTGACCCACATACTGCGCCTCCGGCCCAGCCTTTGCAGTTTTTGGCGCAATTGCTGGCGGAGATGGCGAAAATGAGTCAGGACCAGGCAGCTACCCAGCGCGCCCACCTGGCCAAAGTGCACGAGCAGGCGGAGCGGCAGACCCAGGTTCTGGAGCGGCAGACCCAGGTTCTGGAGCGGCTGGTCGGAGCAACTGTGCCACCAAAGCCCCCTTCGCTGTCGGTGGTGATGCAACGGATGGGCGACGGAGACGACCCCCAGGTTTTTTTGGTGCGTGTCCTGCCCGGACTGCCAACTTGTTAACCAGCTGGCCATACCAAGAGCGTCTTTGCGCCCACTCCCACTCATGGAGGTCCCGTTTGGCCGCATTGGAATGGACCTCATCGAGCCGTTTCACCGGAGTGCATGCGGCTATCGCTTTGTGTTGGTCCTGGTGGATTACGCAACGCGATACCCGGAAGCAGTCCCGCTGCGTAACATTTCTGCGATAAGTGTGGCGCAGGCACTGTTTCAGGTCATCTCCCAAGTCGGAATCCCGAAAGAGATACCGACTGACCGGGGCACTTCGTTCATGTCTCGCACACTACGGGAACTGTACGGGTTATTGGGCATTAAATCTATTCAGACCAGTTTCTACCACCCTCAGACAGATGGGCTGGTGGAGCGGCTGAATAACACTTTAAAGTCCATGATTCGTAAGTTCATCACCGAGGATGATTGGGATTTGTGAGGTATGACACACACACACATTGCGTGCGGTTCAGGATTGTTTATTGCTTATTTGCTTCTGCACGTCAGACAACGTCCTCCAGCTCTCTTCTCTTGTCCGCTCGCCTCTCCCGTCACTATATAGGGAAAAACAGTCATTAGCCCAACACACCATCAGCTGTGTGCTCTCACCTGCTTCCCCGGCACCGCCCCGCTGAGCTCATTGCACCACTCCTCCCCTGCAGCTGAGCCAGGGACCACACCTCCGCCACAGGATTGCTGGTTAGACCCTCTGTTATTTGCAGTGCGGGAGGTGCCCCAGGCCTCCACGGGGTTTTCTACCTTTGAACTGCTATTCGGCATGAAACCGCGTGGGGTGCTCGACCTGATTAAAGAAAGCTGGGAGGAAGGTCCAAGCCCCGCCAAGAATGAGATTCAGTACGTGTTGGACCTGAGAGCAAAACTCCACACTTTGGGGAGGTTATCACGGGAGAATTTGCTTCAGGCCCAGCAGCGTCAGCAACGCCTGTATAACAGAGAGGCTAAACTCAGGCAATTTTCACCGGGAGACAAAGTTCTTGTATTACTCCCTTCTTCTAGCTCGAAGTTGCTTGCTAAATGGCAAGGACCCTTTGTGGTCACACGGCGGGTTGGGGACGTTGACTATGAGGTCGCGCGGGCGAACAGGGGAGGAGTGCCGCAAATCTATCACCTCAACCTCCTTAAAGCGTGGAGGGAGGCTGAAACTGCTTCTCTGGTGAGTCTGGTTAAGGAGAGAGATGAGTTGGGGCCAGAGGTGCCAAATTCCATCGTTCACGCCTCTCTCCATTGTGATGACCATCTCACACAGGCCCAGAAAGCGGATGTTGCCGCGTTGCAACAGCACTTTGCTGACGTGTTCTCCCCCCTGCTTGGCCGCACCTCACTCATAGAGCATTATTTTGAAACGCAGCCTGGCGTGATGGTGCGT
Organism: Hemichromis elongatus; assembly: GCA_015108515.1. NCBI lineage: Eukaryota > Metazoa > Chordata > Actinopteri > Cichliformes > Cichlidae > Hemichromis > Hemichromis elongatus. Next base: position 10,975 of record VUQR01034778.1, read on the forward strand.
TCATGGCCCTACAGGCTTCCTGAGCATAAACGGCAAATTGTTCAGAGGGAATTGGCTGAGATGCTGAAAATGGGAGTAATTGAAGATTCGCACAGCGCCTGGTGTTGCCTCATCGTTCTTGTAGTGAAGAAAGATTCTGTGTCGACTATCGCAAGGTGAATGCAGTGTCACGCTTTGATGCTTATCCCATGCCCCGGGTCGACGAGCTCCTGGACCGGTTGGGCACGGCCCGTTTTTTCACGACACTGGATTTAACCATGGGCTACTGGCAGATTCCCTTGTCTGCCGAGTCCAGGGAAAAAACGGCCTTCTCCACTCCGTACGGTTTGTACCAATTCGTCACGCTTCCTTTCGGCTTGTTCGGTGCCCCGGCCACCTTTCAACGTCTCATGGACCAGGTGCTGCGTCCGGACGCTGCATATGTTGCGACCTACCTGGATGACGTGATCATCCACAGTGACACCTGGGCGAAGCATGTGCACTGGGTGGCCGCGGTCCTGGAGTCCCTGAGGCTCACGGCCAACCCGAAGAAGTGTGCGGTTGGACAGAGGGAGGTACAGTATCTGGGGTACCACTTGGGGGGCAGGCAGGTGTGTCCACAGTGGAGTAGACGGCGGCTATCGCATCCTGCCCGCGCCCCAAGACGAAAAAGGAGGTGAGGCGGTTTCTGGGGCTGGCGGGTTACTACCGCCGTTTTGTGCCGGGGTTTGCAGGGCTGACCAGCCCCTTGATGATCTCACCCGGAAGGGTGCTCCAGATCTGGTCCAGTGGACGAGGTTGTGCCAGGTGGCGTTTGTGCAGGTGAAAGTCGCTGCTCCAGACTCCTAACTTTTCTCTCCCTTTTGTTCCGCAGACTGATGCCTCGAGCAGAGGGCTGGGGGCCGTTTTGTCCCAGCAGGTAAGGGGGGTCGACCAGCCCGTTCTTTACATCAGCCGGAAGCTGACAGAGCGTGAGAGGCGATATAGCACTGTGGAGAAGGAGTGCCTGGCTATCCGGTGGGCGGTCGACTCCCTTCGCTATTACCTCCTGGGACGCTCATTCACCCTCTGCGCGGACCATGCCCCGCTGCAGTGGCTCCACCGCATGAAGGAAGCCAACGCCCGGATCACCCGGTGGTATCTGGCTTTGCAGCCCTTTAACTTCAAGGTGGTCCACAGGCCGGGGGCGCAGATGGCGGTGGCCGATTTCCTCTCTCGCTCGCGGGGGGCGTGGTCCCTGGCTAGGCTGCAGGGGAGGAGTGGTGCAGTGAGCTCATCGGGGCCGTACCGGGAAGCAGGTGCGCCAGGTGGTGATTGATTGTTGACAGTGCTGCTTTTCCGTTTTCCTATATAATGGTGGGAGAGTCGAGCGGACGCGGCGGAGAGGGCTGGAGGAGAACTGACTGGTGCACTGAAAACCAAGTGTCAATAAAACGGTTTCCTGAACCTAAGTAGAGTGTGTGTTTCGTACTCTACAGACACACTCTGGAACTTGTTGTTACTTTTGGCTTAACCCTTGACTGTATTAGTTCTGAGGATATTTTTATTTCGGACCATCATTGTATTATATTTAACCTTTCTTTTTATTTACCACCCCCTCCTGCTCGTCGTGTTTTTAGTTCACGCGCTTTAAATTCCACTACTGTTGCCAAATTTTCTGATGTTTTTAATTTGGCTCTGCCTGCTTCTAATGATGTTGATTTATTAACAAATCTCCTTAATAATTATTGTCTTTCTATTTTAGATAATATTTGCCCAATTAAAACTAGACTAGCTCCTGTTTCAAAACCCTCTCCCTGGATTAACGACAGCATTCGCTGTTTAAAGCGTGTCTGTCGTAAAGCTGAGCAATTGTGGAGAAAGACTTGTTTACAGGTTCATCTCCTTCATCTGAAAGACCTTTTAGTTTCTTTTAACGCTTCAATTCGTGATGCAAGTGCTGCTTATTTTTCAAACCTAGTCTCTAGAACCAGAGGTAACCCTAAGGTTTTATTTGACACTATTAGGAATATTGTTACTCTGGTTTCTGCTGCCATTCAAATCTCTACATACCGATCAGCTGAATTTAAGTTGAGGGATCTTCCAACAACTGAAAAGAACACAACATTAATAACAATCACACTCTCTAAAGTCAAAGTTTTACACACACAAATTGTTAAAGACAAATTTGAATG